>JAPYZE010002209.1:0-17687 GCA_030522805.1 Leptomastidea abnormis
ATTCCTCCCCCCCCCCCCTTCTCCTCCTCCTTCACCTCTCTCTAACTATTATGAAAGTTCTTTTGATTACCTTGCATCCGTTTATCCTTCCGCCATAAGTGAATAGTCATTTGATTGCCTCGTGCTATTTTCATCACGATAGATCAGAAAGTGTTTCCGATCATTATTTTTTCTCTCTCTCTCTTTTTCTCTTTATCTCATCTATACCATCATAAACCTCCTTATAACATCATTCAGATATATCGTAACTCTCGTGATTATATATACTTTTGGCACAATTTTATTCAATATATATATATATATATATCCATATACAAGATCATTTTCTACAATATATCTTCTTCATTTTAACAAGCACATAATATAATATTATATTAGATTTTGAAGCAAACCAAAGGAAGATTTCCATTAAGCAATGAATCGAATTGGAAAACGTACTGTCGCGTGTGCTTCCTCTTTTTATTCCTCTTATATTCCCCTCCTCTATTCCTTCTTTTTTTTTTACTAAACCAAGATTGGTTTCATTTCAGTTTTTCTTATCTTCGCTAACGGAAGAAATGAGAATGAAATGAAAAGCGAGCGAGTGAACGAGTGAGTGGTAAGGATTTACCTTGGTAGCACACGCTCTCTCAGGTTGCTCGTGGCCACCAAAAACTCGGTCCGCGTTTTCTTTAATATTACCAGCGGATAATCTCTTTTTCTCTCTCTCTCTCTCTCTCTCTCTTCACAGTTGGACGATTAAAATTAATGGATTTTCTCGTTTAACCAGCAAAAAAAAAAAAAAAAAAAAAAAGATAATTCGGCTTGGAGGTTTTGTCATACACTGATTCTTTTTTTTCTCTTCCTCTCTAAATTTTTTTTATTTTTCTCTCTACCCTTACAAAATTCAAATACCTACAATCAACTTAAGAGTAGTAGCCCATTGTCATCTAGAATTCACAACGAATGCACACAGAGCTTTATACGTTTTAGCGGTTGATGAGATTTTCTCGAGAACAACTCAGGATTGCATTACAAGGACATTTAAGCCAAAAGGAAAAGAAGGGACGAGCCAACGTTAAACATCAAGAAAATAACTTTATACACACATACAGAAGTAAACGGAAACGAGAAAAGGCAAATGACAAATTTATTCTTAAGCTAGATTACTTGAAACAAGCAGTCGAAAACAGTCAAGAGAGAGAAAAAAAGAAGAGATAGAAACAGTTGAAATTTATCCGTAAAAGCAGCAAAAGCTTTCGTGACCTCGTTTTACCTTTATTTCCAGCACTTTATATCTATATGTGTGTATATATATATATATCTATACAACACGCTACCACCTCATCTTAACTCACCTTTAGGTACCTGTCAAACAAGATCACTTCTTCTTACTCCCCCTATATACACTTTTTTCTTTTTCTTCTTTATCATGATTTTTCATTCTTTTTTTATCCTACTCTATTATCGAAAGAAAGAGAAAGATAGAAAGAGAGAGAGAGGGAGAGAGAGCGGTATTATTATCTTCTTCGATCGACCGAGAAAACTCGTAGTTTCTCATCTCCTTTATGACGGCTTGATCCGCGTCCTCGTTGCGGAATTTCACCCTCCCCTACTCGAAACGAAAGAAAAAGAAAGAAAGAAAGAAAGGAAAAAAAAGAGGGCTGATATGGTATAGGAACAGGTCGGATAGTAGTAGAGAAAGAAAGAAAATATTGGGGTCAAAGAAGCGTCAGTGTGTAACAGAAAGAGAAAAAGAGAAAGAGAGAGAGAGACGAACGGCAGTTGTGAGAATGAGAGGAAGGAGGGATGAGTTTGAGTTTGAGAGAGAGAGAGAGAGAGAGAGAGAGAGTAAGTGAGAAAAATATGATTGGAAGCTCCGTTGGCAAAGGAAGTGCGGTGATATCTAGTGGATAGGGGAGAGAAAGAGAGAGAGGCAAAATGATAGTAGAAACTGGATATAGTCCGCGCGTGGAAGAGTAAGACTGCAATCAAAGTCCAATGAAATTTATATCCTCAAGCAGCGCACACTGGTATATATACTATATACGTATATATAGAAAGAGGTAGCTGCTGGTAGCTCCTGGAAAAGGAAGAAAGAGGATGAGGAGAAAGATGCTAGGATGCACGTGGCACTGGTGGTCCATGGACTCTCTGGGATAGCGAGTTAATGCGGAATTTATGATAATTTCTGCTGGAGAAAGAGAGAGAGAGAGAGAGAGAGCCCTTCTCCTGGAATTAAGCCGCGCGGGTCTTATATTATCTACTAAGATGATACTCTCTCCGTCTTTCTCTTTTTGGCTTTCATTTGGCCTCGTTCTTGAGAAACTGCTAAATTTCGTTGACTATCCGTCTAAGATGAAATTGAGATTGGGAAAGAGAGAGAGAGAGAGAGAGAGAGAGAGAAGAAAAATAAGTGAAGAGAAAGAGAATAGTAGAGATGTATGGTTGATAGTGAAACTGTATTTGCTGCTGCAACCCTCGACTTGACTAAGATTCTGATTGATCTGCTTAATCTTAAGTACTTGTGGGATATTTCTTAACGGTTTTATTCGCGATTTTGTAGGTAAACTTGTAAAGACGAGAGAAAGAGAGACAAAGTAGTTGTAACTATGTTGAAAAAGAAAAATCATGATTACGTATATAGCTTGAAAATATCCTTGACGATACCTTGGTTTATTATTTTCTTTTGTCTGTATTACTATCTCAAAAAAAAAATCGATGCAACCAAAGCAAAGAATATCAGTTAAGAAAAAAAAACATATCCATCTTTTCTGTCAAAGCTTCCGTCGCACCAAAGTTATTTTTTTTTTTTTCTATTCTGAAAATGCAAGCTCAGTCGCAAAAGCAGAGATCCCCAAGCATCGGTCAACTATAGTAAACATCATCATGAATATTTACGTCGTATATCAAAAAATGTATATTTACAAAAGCATCCAAGGCTATATACATATTATACGACTCAGATATATATATATATTCCCTACAACATCAAGAACAACAAAAAAAAGAAAAAAGAAAAATTATATTTCTCAAAAAACTGGTAAAAATACATCGGATGCAAATATCAGACATGATGTGAGTGAAAGAGCTTGCAAGCTCGTTTGCTTATATGGTAGCTCGCATTTTTCTGTATATATATATATATATATATATACACATATATAGTATAAACAACCAAATGGGAGAAAGAGGGATAAACGAAACGTGGAGAATGAGAATTAATTGGATGCAAATATTGTTTTGCAGTACGAAGGGTAAATGTATGTATGTGTATACCAAGCACCTCTCGTACAGCTCGAAAAACATTAAGCCAGTTTCAGGATACGCTCCATTGGGCCGAGGGTCAATAACAATCAAGCGAGCGAGCAAGCGAGCGATGCAATTGCAAGCGCGACAGTCCGGAAAAACCGTACAGGATATGTCCTGCACTGAGAAAGCATCCCTTTTCTCTCTCTCTCTCTCTCTCTCTCTCTCTCTGTATATTGGAAATTTTATTAATGGCTAGTACCAAAGGTGATAGGATATCAATCTTGCACCTTTAGTAATTCAAGCCGGTAAATATTTCCTTTCTCTCTCTCTCTCATTCGAATATTCGGAGCTTTTTTTGAGCTTGCACATTATTTTTCATTTTCTACATCTATTTCTATATATCTGAGCTTTTGTTTGATCAGAATTTCATTAGACTAATTAAAATTTCATTGTGATCGTAATAGAAAAGCTCTGTGACTATATAATGAAAAGAAGAACAAAAAAAGGCTTATCCTGTAAATTAATAGAATCACAAAAAAAATTTTCCAATTCATTACTATATCCTATATATCAATTACGCCTTTTATTTAAATGGCTATATATACATATCCAAAATAACATTCATCGACAAATCGTCCGCGAGGGAATAATTAAATAAAGCCGACTCAATTACAGTACGACCAGTTGAAAAAGAGAAAGAAAGAACAAATGATAAAAAAAAGAGAAATTAAAAGCACAGCCCATCTCCCTTTCTCGACTGTTAATTCGTTCGGTTACACGAGGCTTGCGTAACCAAATTTGCAATTTAAAAATGCACCACTACTAAAGATGATGGCAAAAAAAAGAAGAAAGAAAGAAAAAAAGGTACGAAAGACGTAGAGTAAGATAAGAAACGAAAAGAAAAGTATGTATACGTACACGAAGAACAAAGCAAAGTTATACGCGTATGTATACATATACTCATCGTTCGGTTTCTCGCACCCACAGCGACAAAAGAGATCAACTTCCTTCTTTTTCTTTCCAAGAAATAAGAGAAGACGAAGAAAGCGCATCTTCTCACTCACGCAAAAGGAGTCTCGTACGAGCTTTACTCGTATATAATCAGCCACAAGAAGAAGAAGGCACACGCGCGTGCGAGTGCGCGCTTTCAAAGATATCTCAGCAAGATAGAAAGAGAAACGGTTAGAGAGAAAGAGAGAGAGAGTTGAGACTAGCTCGACTCATCAGGACAAATGAAGCCTGGTACCTACCCCGTGCTAGCTTTTGCGAAAACAACGTCGTCGTCGTTGTAGTCGTCTGAAAGGAACGCGGTCGCAAGACGCTCCAAAAGAGAACGCACAGAGGGTATATATAGGAGGGAGTTAAAGGAAAGAGAAAAGGTATCTAAGGGAGAAAGATAGAGAGATGCGGGTGTATGCTATAGGAGTGGAGGCCGCGACATCTGCATATATAGTGCACGTATTATTACGGACACACTCGTATTCCTTTCCTGTCATTAGCATTGCAAATGGAATAAGCAGCGCCGCTGGCATAAATATTAATGAAGCTCTGTTTCCTCTTTCTCTCTCTCTCTCTCTCTCTCTCTCTCTCTCTCTCTCTCTTTTGTGAATCCAAGGTGTGCGCAAGGTCTTCAGTACCTCTTACGTCTATACCAAAACCCTCAGTACTGTTCCCTTTTCACAGTCTCTCTCTCTCTTTCTCTTTTCTCGTTTCTCTCTCACTTCCCTATCTTACCTCAAGCTATGGAGCTTGCAAGCTCGACGTCTTAAGGGTTTGTGACTACCATACTTTCTATATATGTATATGTATGTACGTATACGTAGACCCCTTTAGTATAGAAGAGTTTTTATACCGCGGAAATCGCTTGACTTGCTTTTCCGGTACCAAGATTGGTTCAAGCGTATAAATATACTATAGGATGTGCGTGCTGGATGAAGATGAAAGTTTGTCATTCGTTTATTATAACGTGAATGGATGGATAAATGAATAATTATATTGTGGTGCTGAGAACAGCTGTTTTGAATATTTTTTTTTTTTCAAGAGGATTTGCTAATGACTTGTCATATTAGCAATTATGATAAATTTTTATTTATTTATTTATATATATTTTTTTTATGAGAAAAGAGGGTCATTTTAGAGGGCCAATATTCGATCGATTTGCGAGGTATTTACGAAAAACGAGTTCTCTATACCGGTATTTTCCAATATTTCATAAAATTTAAATGTCAGATTTTTAAATAAAAATTTTTTAAAGCACTACCTTTTCTCTCCCATACAGTCCCTATCGCGAATAAAAGGCAATTCCACGTTACGAATAGAAATTTAATTCCTCCATTGAAACACAAATTTTGCACGAATTTTCCAGAATTTCAATGATCGCACTTTAGCGACAGTAGCTCGCTTGCTCACACATACATACACACGCACACGCGCGCACATGGTTATACGATATACACTTGCCGAATAAAATTGCACAACGCACAGAGACCAGGTTCGAAAAAATTTAAATAAACCGCTATCGGCCATCATTTTACATTCGTTCTAGTCGATCTCTTTCTTACTTTCTGAATAAAAAAAACTATGAATCTTCAATAGCAGAAACGCGATAGCAATAAAAAAAATGTACGCTACGTTGAAAACGTTGTTTACTTATTTGGGGGTATCCGCGATTATGTCCGATCATTCAGCTTGCAAACGTGTTACTTGGACTTATTTTCACTAACTCTGTATTGGAGGAGAATCAGAAAAAGAATGCGCAGCAGTACCATGTGCTGCTTTTATATACTACCTATTTGTTCTACGACTAATATTTTTCAAGGTCTAAGAAAACGTTCTATATAAGTAGAAAAGTAAAAAATACAGAAGCATGGTTCAACCGACTTATGATATTGTGCGACTTACAGCTTGTAACCAAATACCATATAATAACTATAATAAAAATTATGGGCAAATGAAGAGCTTACGAAAAACGAATTTCAAATTATTTGTTTTGTAATTTCATTTTTTATTTGATTTATTGACATAAATACAAATTAATAAGAACTTAAATTAAATATAAAACCTTAAATTTCAACTTTCGTTCATCGTAAATAAATTTTTTGTCAAAATAATACTAAAATTAAAAGGTAAGGAGTAGTATTTTGTATCTATAATTAATTTTTATCTATGCCAATACATTAAGCAGCACTGTCAAATAGTCACTTACAATAGATTTTAATTTTTACAAACTAAATAATTGAATAGAGTAACATTTAAGAAAAAAATTTCGTATTTTAATAAATTAACTTGATAAATTAATTTTTAATTGTAATGTACTACATCAGTACACTTAATAAAAATAATAAATTATAAAAATTTTAATTGATAATTAGATGACTAATTTTTTAATTTATTATTAGTATAAAAAATTAATTATTTAAATAGATACCAAAAATTTAAGCTATGTTTATTCTTTTATGTCACCAATACCATCTTCTTGAATGGCAAATCTAGCTTCTCCTTCAGGTAGACTTGGAGACTTATAAATTTTTCCTATTTTGATTTTACCGCTTCCACGTAAATACAGCCTCGTTGTGCTGGGATGATATATACTGCTGCCTCCGATAGGCTCTTTTTGATCTCCGATTAATACACTTGCCGCTTTAACTTGATTTGTAATAACCACAGCACAATTGAATTTTTTGGCTAACTGACGTAAAATTTCTAAAAAGTTTTCCAAATGCTTTGGTTCAGCTGGTAATTTATAGTTTTCTTCGTAATGTCTTCTACACAAGGCAATAGGTACATCTTCAACTAAAAGTCGATATCTCGACTTCGACATCATCCTATTAGCTTCCAATAATTGTTCCATCTGAATCTGACAATCAGTATCAGAAGATCTTAAATGAGTTAAATGTTTAAAAACACTATCACGACTAATTTGATATCTTTTTGCCACAGCGACTATTTTTTTATAATCGTAATTATTCATAGTATCAATATATATAGACCTGGCTTCAGCACCACCCATACTGACAGGAAGTTGACAGTTCACTGCTAAGGTATGACACAGTTGTGTCTTACCAGTATTCGAATCACCAATTATTTCGGTAATAGCGCCACATTTAACGCCACCTCCTAGAAGACGATCCAATTCCGCTGAACCTGTAGTTATATAAACTATGTTGGCCCTGGCCTTGTACATTTCAGTTGCTATTTTGAAACCCATGGGGACCAATTTGTAAGCTTCTAAAATAATTTTGTCTGCCTTTCCTTCACTGATTCCTTTTATTTTCATGAGAACTTTTTTTAGAGTAAATGCTACAGATTTGACTGTGTAAAATCCAGCCTCCTTCAAATTATTGATGTCGCTTGATGTGATGTCATTACCCTAAAAATTGTATAAGACATTTATTAAATTACAGGTGTAAAAATATGTCCTTAATGTAATAATATAATAAGTACATTCCAGTTTTATTTAAAACGCTAAGTAGTAAGAAAAATGTCTGTGTGCAATCTAGATATTATTAACACATATTTGTACTAGTCAACAAAAAATTTTAGCAGTTATGATAATATACATTATTTTAAATACAAAATAAACAGACAGAGTGTAAGCGATTGTAAAATAAAATGAAAAATAATGAACAAGCAATCACATTTGTTAAATTCATTAGCATAATAACAAGACAAATATTCCACGTCAATTACATCTTAATCAGATAAAAAAAAATAAAGCATGAACGCATATTAAATGCATGTGCACCTACCTCAAGGCTCTCGATGGGTATTTCCTGGTCCTGATCATAATCCCTTTCTTCAGCAACGGGGCTTACCGAGTTTGTGGACATTTTCACTCACTTATTATTTATACAAAAAACATTCAAGTCAAAAAACATTCAGCACATTTTCACTCACTTATTATTTATACAAAAAACATTTAAGTCAAAAAATTCAGCACAGTGATCAACTTGAATGGCTCGAGCGACAGAGCGTACTGGTGGTGTGAAGCACAGGTCGAGCGCGTCTAAGAAGGAGAGTTATGTGTGCATATGGCAGCAGCCAAGTAGAAATATACATTAAAGCACATTTAAACTTCCAATAGTAGGGAGGTAATATGTGTGTGTGTATGTGTGTGCTGCAGCAAAGCAGTAGTGAAGTAAAAGAGTAGCAATAGACAAGAAAAAGAATAGAAGAAGAAGAAGAAGAAGAAGAAGAAGAAGAAAAAGAAAAAATATATAGATATGCAATGTTTTTTTTTCTTTCCAGCACACGAGACGACTTAATTTTTTTTATGTATAAGTTAACCGTGGGCATAGCCAGCAATGCAATGTATTTATGTATTATAAACAGTCAGAGACCGCGTGTAGTGTTTATAGGTCATACGTAAGTCAGCTTGCTAGCTTCTTCGTAA
This sequence comes from Leptomastidea abnormis, assembly GCA_030522805.1. Classification (NCBI taxonomy): domain Eukaryota; kingdom Metazoa; phylum Arthropoda; class Insecta; order Hymenoptera; family Encyrtidae; genus Leptomastidea; species Leptomastidea abnormis. The sequence continues at coordinate 8,624 of JAPYZE010002209.1, forward strand.
TTCATCATTTGTGCTTGTGCTTTCCTCTCAAGGTCATTCAATACATCTATAAGTATACATATTGTTGTTGTTCTTCTTCTTCTTCTTCTTCTTCGTCTTCTTTTTTATTTTTGTTCATGTTGACTTAGTTGTACGACCATCAACTTATAGCACACTAAGGCTTTGTTGAGGTAATAGGCACAATTAAGGCATATAATTTTTTAGTCTACTTTGTTGATTTTTAAAATCGATTTTTACTTTAACCGGCGTCAGGGTTCTACTATTTCCAAGCCCAGATGATATTTTTATGAAAAAAAAATTTTTTGATCTAGACCGGGAATCGACCCCACGACCCCTTCCCCTCCACACCCTCGGGCAACGATGTCTGAACGATGAGATGACTAACGCCTCTAACCACTCGGCCATCGACTGTTTCTACATATATACCATGGCAATAAAATGTCACATAATAGATAGATCTCGGACACACACATATACATATACATATAAGAAAGAAAGAGCGAAAGTCAAAGCGGAGTCGATCTTCGAAAGCGAGTGTTCTGCGAATGAAAGTGCGTTAATATACGCATATAGGCGCGGTATGTATATAATATATCCAAGTCCTTCCTTCCTTTCTCGAGTGTCTCATCTTCGAACCTCCCTCTTTTGCTCATCTCCGTGTCAATGTAAAAGTCTGACGACGCCAGTCGATGCTTGGACTGTCGTCAAGATCAGATCGTGCTGGGATTTGATTTTTTGTTATTAGGGGGGGTTATTGAAAAGTCAAATTGTTGTTGTGAAAATAAGATTGTGATTACGGAGACGGGGAGATTTAGAGGATAGATAAAAAAGGACATCGTGATGAGACTGCAAGTAAGTTGTTTCAGGTTATAAAATTTAAAGTGATAATTTGTTGATAAGAAAATTAATTTTTCAATTACGTGATTTTGTTTTTAATTATTGTAATTATTAATTTGAAGAAAATTTAACGTTTTATATAAAATAAAAATGTTTATTTTTATAATGCTAAAAAAAAAAAATTTTTTTTATAATATTAAAAAACCAAATTTCAAATTTAATTAAAAGTTTTTTTTATTCGTTAATAATTCAAATTTATTAGAATTCTGGATTTTCGTAATTTAGAAAAATAAAAAGTTATCTAATCGATTTCAAAATAACTTTCATTTTAGTCAATTCCTTTCAATCTGCTACTACCTATATCCCGAGGCAGTTTTTTTGATATCGGTGAAAGTTGATATATCCTCTAAAAATAGTCTTTTGCACCTTTTACAATCGTGCAAAAGTGTTCATTTTCTATCAACAAACATTTATCAATCGTTAAAAAAAAAAGTATTAGATAACCAAAATCATAAAAAATATACTTCTCTAAAATCATCTAACCCATTCTATTAAAAATTAAGAGATTCCTTCTTTTTCATTCTTCAACATAACACTGTCAATTCTTCATCTCAAACACTTTTACCCCAATCTCCCTTCAAATCCCAATCCTCACAAGATCGCCGTCAAATTTACCCTCGAAATGTACACCCTGAAGTTCGCGTAAACGTCACTCGACGCGAACAAGCCAAGTAAAATAAAAAATAAAAAAATAAACAGAAAAAAAACGAAAAAAGAAGGGTGAAATACTAAAGTGGTCGCGAAAGCATCCTATACATCAAACTGACGCGTTCAGTAAAGAACGTCGTTCGGAAGTTTTTCAAGCGTCGTAAAGTTACGTGTACGAGGAGTAGGTAGTAAGAGCGGGTGTCTTGAACGTCTTTTTCTTCTAGTCTAGACTTCTTCCAAGCATATACAGCTAAAGTCGCGCAGGGCCAAGGATAAACAGGAAACGTCAATTTGTCGAGCAATCGAAGCCATTTCCGTCGATTACCGAGCTGCCACGAGATATAGAGATATAGAGTGTGAGATAAAGAGAAAACGCCGCGAAACTGGCTAACCCGCTAGACACCGCTGCACAGCCTACTGCCTTCAAACTTGGGTTATACGCGCGTATACGTATATAACAACACTTGCTAGTCTAATTTCCATGCCACGAAGCCTAAAGAGCTTGAGCTTTCAGTTTATATACGTATGCTCTTGAGTCAATGCGATTATTAACGCGGTAACTTCGTTCGCTTCTCGGCTTTATCATCCCCCCTTAGATTCGATTATTATGTGGTATAATGCTTGAAATTTTTATAATCTCAAATCTGATTTACGTTTGGTACATAATTCTGTTTAGTCGAAATAATTTTTTAATTTTAATTTTTTTAATTACAAAAACAAAGTTTAAAATTTACGTAAATTAAATTTTAAATGATTTATATAGTTTATATGAAAAACTCTGTCAGTAGGCTTTATACGCATTAATTTCAACACGAAAGGAGCCTACGATAGAGAGAGAGAGAAAGCTCTTATACGCATTGGAAGCCGATCAACTACGAGAGATCATTAAATTGTTAAAGCCGATACGCTTGGTTACCACGTGGATGAACATACACACATACATACACACATACTTGATATAATGAACTTTATACCATTGTTTCCACGATTATATTCGTTCAACCATATGCTTGACTTTGGGTTTCGTTGGGATTAGTAAGTTGCTATAGAGTACTCGGATATGATTAAAATTGTTTGGGTGTTTAATAATGTGGATATGCGCAGAAAAAATTTTATTTTCTATTTTGTAATAATTTGATAAACGTGGAGTAAGGATTGACGTTTAAGTTATTAAGTAAAGATAGAAAGCTAATTTTATGCTTACGTAATATTGAGGATGACAAATATTAATTTCACGTTATTTAATTTTTATTTTTATTTTTATTATTCAATCTTATTCCTATAAATATAATAATTAATATTGACAAAATTACTTGAATCATAATTATTAATATTTGTCAACTGTAAATATATCGATAATAACCAAATAATCATTAATAATCAGGTATATTAAAAAAAAAAATCCTTAGACTTACATCAAACAAATTTAATATACTATTGATTACGTATGATTTTTAATAATTATACATCATCGCTTTAATACCAAATGCTCACATAGATATATAAATATATATATTTACAATTTACGTAATAATCAAGTTTCCACCTTGTCCCAAGCTGCATCATATCGCGTAAATTAAACAAGTATAGAGAAGTATAGAGAGAAAAGGGGAGGGAGAGGAGGGAGGGAGAGAAAGCGAGCCGTTTTGCATTTACGAATCGATCCTACTACCTCTCCTCTCTTTCTCTCTTTCTCTCTCCGATATATATATATATATACATATAGCACAGCTATATAGCCTTCTATTCACTGCATTCTAAATGAACGTCAGCACAAAATACCCAGCACAAAGGTATTAGCCGAAGCCTGGGTCATGAGCCGAGGCCCGTGATAAAGCGATTACGGATAAAGGGAGCTCTCGGACGCGCACAGACTCCCTTCCCTCCTTCCATCTCTCCTCCATCCCTTTTGCACCTATAGTGTAGAGCCTCGGGCGTTTGGAAGTTCGTGTACTATATACGTGTGCTTTGAGAAAAAAAATATATATATGTACATGTGATAATGTTGGATTTGTGTAGAGCTAGACAGAGGGTTGTATTATTATATGAAAAAAAAGTCGGGGAATGAATAGACTATAGTGTCACGAGATTTGGATGCAGATATGCGTTTTGGCTGTTGAACATGTCGATTTTAACATCTAACGCATAGAAACATGACATATAGCCAAACCTCCTCCTTCTCCTCTCGAAGTGAAAACGTGAGTACGCATGTAGGTAGTAAAACCAAAGCTCGTTAAGCTGAAGCTCCGATTTTTCTCGCAACCACCGTGGTTTTTTCACGATTGAGCTTATTTCACGGCTTAACGAGTCTTCGTTCTTCTGTCCGGTACATATGTACGAGACTTGGTAGATAGTGAAAATAAAAAAAAAGAAATAAAGAGGGAAAGGGAAAAAATCTTGTGGTGATGTCCTTTCGACCGCATACGAGGTAGGGAAGATTGTCTAACAAGGTCACGGCTGTGCGTCTCATTCGTTTCTCTAAACCGCAATTCGCGCTGCACTTCGAAGTCGTTGAGTTCCTCTTTTTTTTAGATGGCTGGACAAATGAGTAAGACCACGATGAATTGCTTTTACGGTTTATTACTTTTTTTTTACGACTTACGGTTGATGTTGTCGTGTATATTATGTGTGAGTGACGAATTTTTTTTATGATTTTTAATAATATTTGTGGAAAAGTCGTATTGGAAAGGTATAATTGTAATTTGTGGTAGACTTGGAGAAAGTAAAAAAAAAAATCATTTTTAAATTAATATAATTACGTAAATAATTTTAAATCAAAATTGAATAAGAGAAATTATATAACTTTGATGATCATTTTACATATTTATTTAACTTGAAACGTTTCTTACCATGTAGTGTTGAATGACTTAGTTGGCAAAACGGAGGTTTAAGAATTTACAGATCGTTGGTTCGATTCCTGACGTGATCGACTTTGGCTGAGACATTGCACGAACTCTAACTGAAATACATTCAATAGTGTTAAAAAGGTTTTAAAAAATTGTAATAAATCCCAGTTATAAGCGGAAGTACAAAAGTAATGTATAAAATCATTTAATATTTATTTTGTTTGTTTTTTGTTTTTATGAATTTCTGTTCACCTCAGACGTCTGACATAATTATTTGTTTGATGAAAATTTAACAATAATTTTAATTATTAATTTAGGCTATAAATATTGGTCACAGTTTATTGCATGTTTATTAACTGATAATGTATAAAACGTACATTTTCACTACACTCTATGCAAACCGTAAATCACATGCATCCTAGTAGATTCAAATATTATTTGTATGTACAACATAATAGTAGCTTTTAATAACCAATATATCGTTGTTTTTTTTTCAAATACTTTAATTAACTCAAAAACAAAGTAAAAAGAAAAAGTAAAATTGAATAATAACTGATTCAACATTTTTAATAAGTGACTTGACGTAATCTTAGCAATTCCATTAGAGAGCGCACGCTGGCACACGAGCGTCAGCTCGTTTTCGGAACAATGGCTCTCAATTATTTTTCCGCGCCGCAAAACTTCTCATTAATCAAGCAACTTCCAAGCCAACACCTTTTTCCTAAAAAAAATCAATATTTTTTTTTTTTTCGTTAATCGAACGGCATTCCCTTATCATTCACAAGGTCCTTTTAAACCACTCTCGAAATTCCCATCGTCATTATTGCAATTATGCTCTGCCACGTCATTCACCAATCGAATCCACTTCATTTTTTTTTCTTCTTCCTTTCCAGCTTCACTCACACCTTTTTTTTCCTCTCCAATTAATATTTACGAAACTAATCGACAGGAAACAAAACAAAACGAAGAAGAAAAAAAGTAGTACAAAATAAAAGCGTTTAATATGAAAAACCCTGAACTTTCAGGCTAAGAGTCACTTAGCTCGACCTAGAACAACAACGACATTGGTCGTAGCTCTTCTGGTACCACTAGTCGTTAGCGGTAAGCCAACAAGCTTGCAGCATCATACTAACGAAGCAACATCATCATTCAGCTTCGATTCAACGTCTTCGTCAATCCTCAGCGATTCTCTAATTGCTCGAGCTGCTGCTGCAGCTGAGAATCACCTGATGACCGATAGGCTGCAGTTGGAACGAGATAAGAGAAGAGCCCTTGGTGGTCAAGCCGAAAGCTTGTTCACAGCTGCGCACCAACAGTCGACCAACGCGTTAGCCACGAGGCGTGACTTGCAGCAGAAACAGTTACGACAGCAGCAGGAGCAGCAAGCTACTGGTAGGATTGTACGAGGCGTCGCTGATTCAACGACGATCGCCGAGTGAGTATGGACTGAAAGAAAACAAAAAGGGAGAGCTGCACTCCTGCTACTTGCACGAACACACACACACACACACACACACACACACACACACACACTATCTATATACTTCTCTATCCACTTTTTGGCTTAAAGCTTCGTACGTGATGTGCTTGCGAGCAAGCTTGATGGCTGAGCTTTTGGCTTGTGTTTGCCCTTGCAGCTACTTTTTTTTCCCTCTCTACCTTTACTCCTCTATTTGTTTGAATTGCCAAGTAATAGGCCAAAATAGCTTTGTTTACGTGTTGACCTCTTTATTTAATTTTATTTTTCTTATTTTCTCTTTTCTTTTTTTGTTTTTTGTTTATTTTTATTTTGGCAGTGACGATGGACGTATCGCTGAAAAGCGAGCTCCTGCAGAGGAGATCAATGGCTTGAGACTTGGGCGTTACGAGGAAGCTCACGAACGAGAAGTTGAAGAAGAGTCTCGATCGAACGTAATTTACGCTTCAAGTCAACCAGGACCGTTAGTTTATCGTAAACGAAAAGAGCTTGGTGACGACGACAACGTATTTGAACTGACGAACTTGTCGACTGAGTCGATTGATGAGTTGGAGTCAGATGATTTGTCAAGGCTAAAACTTTCAGACGTTCAAGAGAATATTGAGACCGATGGTAATTTTCATTAATAGAAATAGATCGGTGTGGATTTGTTATAGCTAAAGTTTTTGGGGGTAAAAGTTTGTTTGATATGGTTCGTTGATGTGTGTAAATTTTATGTGTCTTTAATTAAATGTTGAGTGATTAGGTTTTTATTGACTTTGTAAAAATTCTTTCTTTTTTTCTAAATAATTAATTAAAATCTTGCATTAATGATTGTTATTTTACTGTATTTCAGATGAATATATATTCAAGGATCACTTGAATGGAAGCAATAATTTATTAGGTAAGTCCGAATATTTTTCTTTGTTCATGAAATTTGGATTAAACAATATTGTTGTAGGTTTCGCATTGTTCCATCGAATAATTGACAACGAATTGGATGATAATGCAAGTTCAAGCTCGCCTGGTGAAGAACATAACGTAACAGAAAATCTGTTGTTGTCCGGATTGAAAAAATCAAATGAACACAATGGTAGCAAACAAAGAAACGGTGATACAATTGAAACTTATCAAAAAGAAACTGGATTCAATGTAAGTTATTTATTTTTCCAATATATTGCTCGATAACAATAGTAATTTTGAGGCAAATGATAAAATAAGAATTTTGATTAAATTTTTTATGACAAACTTTACGTCAGCTGTTTTTGTAAAAATCACTGCACATCAGTTGATTTTATTCAGCTGATTAAAATGTTTACCCAAGAAAACACAGTCCTTTTTTATTTACCTAAAAAAAAAAAAAAAAATTCCCAAGCAAATTTAAAAAAAAAAAGGAGAAACTTTTTTACAACTTTGAAAACTTAATATTCGTAGTCTTAAAATTTTACACTCAAACATTTTACTCGAGCTAAAGTAAAAAAAAATTTTTTTTTCTCTACCCTGTCCCTCAAAGCTGACTAATAAAATTATCCAACCTTTTACCAACTTTTTCTCAAATAAAGTCAACATAAAACTCGTCCCTCCAATATCCCTCTAAAACCTCAATTTCCAAGCAAATAATCACCTTTTCCACCCGGCAGCCAACTCTACTAAAATATTTTCCTACCCCTCGCTCCCTCATTCCATAAAATAAAAAAAAAACCAAAGTGATGGACATTTATTATTCATCGCAAGCCAGTAGTAGCAGAAGAGCTACAGGCCACACTGTCTCTTCACCGAACAAAATCCCTGAATTAACGATTTCGCAGGCAGATAATAAAAACACAACAGCCGGCACAAAAGCTGGTCGGGCAAATAATCGCCACCTCCTTCCACCTTCAACCTCTCTACCCTCTCCTCCCTCCTCCTTCTCCCTCACCTCAGGCAATCCATCAGTCAGCGGACAGCCCGCGTCATTAATAATCCAGAGCCGTAGAGCTTCCACCTCTTCTCTTCTTCGTCCTTCACCTCCACTATATATACGTACCAACAAGCGGGTTGGGAGAGAAAAAAAAAAGCTCGGAAAGCACGCAATTAACGGGCTTGTCTTTCTCTTTCTCTGCTACAGGTCAATGGTAGTAGTGGTGAGACAGAGGTTGGAAAGTACGAGTTTGGATACCGAGTATCCATCGATCGACCAGCTACCAGTGATCATGGTCATGAAGAGAATCGTACTGGATTAAAAACCAGTGGCAAGTATCATGTTTTATTGCCTGATGGAAGAATACAAGTTGTTCGTTATGTTGCTGATCAAAGTGGATATCGTGCTCAGATTTCCTATGCGGATAATACAACGATTGATGAAAAGTTGTCTTGATTTTTTTTTTTATTATTAGATTGAGAGAGTACCTGATTTTGATGTATGTATGATTATTACTGATTTTATACAGATTGTTTTGTGTGAATTTGTGTGAAAGTGTTGTTATGGTTCGAATTTCTGTATTCTTTTTTTTAACAATTAGATTATAATAATGTTTGTCGTGCTGTAAACAAAAATTTATTTTCAAATTTAAAATTATAATTTCAATTTGTATTAAAAAAAAAAGAAATATTAAGCTATCTAATAAATATAATATCTTTACATATCCCAGTTATTAAAATCCCTCTAAAAAAAAAAATTTTCAAGTAAACAATCTGTTTTCATAAAAATACTTTCAACATCTACAGCCTTCAATTCACCAAAAATCCATCCCTCCAATAATCCAAAAATCAAAAACTCAATAACTCAATAACTCAAAAAAAAAAAAAAAATACACCCCCCCCTATCTTCAACCCCACAACCCAAACCACAAAACCCTAAAAAACATCCTCACAAAATCTCACATCAAAAAATACTCAAGTAATACCGTATTCCCAATGCAACCTAGAAAAGCCATAGACACAGTCTTACACGTGACGCGGCGCTTGGATTCGCATAAGATATAGAAAGAAGGGTGGGATAGGATAGGGTAGGTATATAGTATATATAGGAACCTCAATGCTGCTTCTATTCCACGAGACTGCATCCGTCAGACAGACATGTTCTCTCTCTCTTTCTCCCTCTCGCCTCGTAAGTTTTGGCTTGTGCTCGGCGAGTTGTTGCGAGGCATTGCACGATCGGCCATTACGTGCTGGCTTCACTCTACATATATATATTATCTCAGCCAACGCATAGACTTTATATATATATATATATATA
>JAPYZE010002210.1:0-17340 GCA_030522805.1 Leptomastidea abnormis
GCCCGGGTGTTTAATGCCCTCGCCTTCGGCTCGGGCATTAATACACACCCGGGCAATTATGCTGCACTTACGGCCCTCGGTCCGTAATGTACTATTTTTGATAGTTTTTATTAATTTTTTTAATTAGAATTATTAAAAATAGAACCTAAGGTCTTAATTACAATTATAAACTGGAACGTAATGTACGTACAATTGGTTTGTGCATATACTTTTGAAATATACCTTATTCAAATAGTTTTATATTTTAAAAATGGAATGTGTTATGAAAATCCAATATTTAATTATTGTTGCATTGATTTGTATTCTAAAGCTGAGTACCTACATTTTTTATACGTTAATCGTGAATTATAAGTGTTAGTGATAAAAATTTCATATATCTGAAAATAAAATTATAAAATAAAATATATTAATGCAGTTCAACTTTAAAGTTCTTATAAATGAATAAAAATGCATTTTTATAAGAATTGCAGATACAATTTTAAGTAAGTAATAGAGTACTATTGTTTATTTCATTTGTTTTAGTAATTTTTTTTTCTTTTCAAAAACTGATTCTTTTTATTCTTTTAGGGCTATGTTCATCAAGCATAAAAATAGTATTCTACAGATTATAAGATTACTACAATATAAAAAAGTGTTCTACCTTTAAAATTAAAAAATACAATATTTTTATTCAACTAATGCGGTATAATCCAACAACCGCACATAGATATATTGATAATAAAACATATAGCAAACACGTAAGTTATTTTTAAAAATTGGACAAAAACGAACGCGTATACACACACGCGCATGATACGTAAAAAAATCACGCCGCCACGATTCCACGAAGCTTCATCAGAGCAAGCACAATAAACGAACAAAAGGACAATAATCATCATATGTGGTCAAAAAAAGAACCAGCGTTTTACATTATTAAGAGGAGGTTTTTTATTTCCACACAGGGATGATTTCAAGAGGGGGTTACCAAAAGAATAAAAACACCCGCTCTATATTTCTACAGCCAAACCGCGCGCCAACGTCTCGCGCGCGCGAGAATATACACTTTATACGTGTGCGTGTGTTACGTGTATGTGTAATGCCTTCCGTTGTAGAGTAAAGTAAGCCATAGAGCACTAGCAGTAAAAGCAGAGTCAGTTCTTCTTACAAGCTTATACATACAACTCGGGCTATATGTGTGCGTTTTGGTGATGTGAATGTGAAAGAAAGAGAGACAAAGAGAGAAAACGAAGAGGAAAAGAACATAAGCAAAGTAGCCATCAGCAGAATTGCAGCAGGAGTTGTTAGTATACCGCGCGGTTACATACACACATCGCACACATATACGCAGAGAGGCAAGAACGTCGTCGAATAGAACGAAGAGAGTGTGTAAAGCACGACGTAGAGAAGAGAGACCTGCAGAGAGGAGTAGCAGTATAGCAGCCTGGCTCCAGGCAAGCCGCTAGGATGGACGCCGTTAATCGCGACGTCATCCTCGCGGACTTCCAGGTGAGATATACATATATAAGTTTATGTTACATTTTTTATTTTCCTCGTATAGTTTTGTTTTTGCACGCGTGAAGTCAAAAAGTTTGCGATTGTGCAAATTTTGAGGTTAAACATTGGAATAGAGTATGTTCAATGATGACATTAACAATAATCGTTTCCCGAACGATTACTAATTATGTGATGGTTGTTTGGTTTAATTTTCTAAATTTTCCTTTGTCCTCAATATTTATACGTATATATACTGCGGAGAATATAGCCTCCACCGCGTGACTAATGCCTTTGTTGTCGTTGTCGTCGTCGTCGAAGTCCTTCTCTTCTGCTTGACTAACTTGAATAGATTTTTTATCTTCATTGTTGTATTTTATAGGCCTGCACTGATATCGAAGACGTCGCCGAGGCAATTTTACATCTCGATGCCACCAATTGGGATTTATTGGTAAGTTTGATATTATTTAAATATTCTTCTAATAAACAGCTAGTCATTGTTGATGATAATCGTGATTTTTTTTCTTTTACAGGCGGCCATAAACAATGTAATGCCACAGAATACGCAGCAGCTACCGTCTGAGCTTAATCGTGACGTTGAAATGCTTGAGGAAATAAAACGTTTACCTCGAGCAAATTCGCCTGATATTGGACCACCAGCTAGAAGACCTGGTGTCTGTGCTGACGACGTAATTGAGGTTGAACCTAGTACAAGTAGATCACAACGCAACAATCATCATCAGCAGCAATTAGCTGGAAGTAGTCGATCTAGAATTCAAGCAACACCGAGGAACCTCACATTCCATGTGCATTATCTGTCCTCAAATTATCCTATTGAAATACCAGAGACGAGTACAGTAGGCATGTGTTAATTTTTTTTTTCTTTTCTTAATATTTTATAAGCCTATAAAACTATTGTTTTGATCGCAAGACAATCAATAGCGTGGATTCGGTGTAATCGTATTGATAACGTTTTTTTTTTCTTTTTTTCAGCTGATTTGAAAGTGATGATATTCAATTCAACAAACGTTGTGCCCTGTCAGCAGCACCTACATGGTTGGCGTAAGGAACCTAAGGTGGACTCAGTGACATTAAAATCTCTAAATTTACCGCGTGAAAACGAGTTGTACATGTCACCGGTGACGGAAATTGGAGATACTGCCTCGCAAACGTAAGCACAAGTCGAATAATTAACAAATGCTGATATCAAAAATTAATTGATTAATTTCAATTTTGCAGGCATAAGCTTTCGGAACGCTTAGCTAGCACATTTGTCTTGAATATCAAGGACGAGGCCAACAACATAACGTATAACTTAAATTTTCCCGGCAACATCACAATTCAGGATGTGAAGAGCAACGTGTATACGCTGAACGACATACCGGTGCGAAATCAAGTTTGGAAAGGATGGCCGTCGAGTGTTAAAAACGATTCGATATCGCTAGCTGAGAGTGGTATTTCTTTAACTGAAAGCAACCTCTCGGTCGGCCGAGCACCTCCTAAAGAGAAGAAAAAGGTATTTTAGCATCGTAGGCTAGAATTAAAAAAATCATTTACGTAATTGCTAATCGTGCTACGATACGAATTGCAGGAAGTCGTTAATCTAGTCGATACGGACAGTTCCGCAGATGAAGACGGGGACGATTTTGAAGACGCGCCAGAAACGTTTCAAGTGGACGACGATATATTTATCGATCAAGTACAGTCTACAAAGATTCAGCATCTAAGTAATAAAATCATGATCTATAGGTAGTCTTATAAGAAAATAAATCCTGACTTATCAACAACGCATTTTTCATTCAATAGTTCCGGATAACGTCGACGACGAAATTATTGGTACTCTACATTTCGTAGAGGAGTACAAAAAACGATATGGACCTAACATACCCAACTTTTTCACCGCCAGTCTGGAAGATGCTGTGGCAGAATCATGCTCGAAACCTCCAAGAGAGGTAAGGTGATATTTTAAATCTAAAAATTCAACATGTTATTTATGAGGCTAAACTAAAATTTTTACGTTTTAGAGAAAACTATTGGCTGTATATTTACATCACGACAACAGTATCTTAGCAAATGTCTTTTGTACACAATTACTAGGATATGAAACTATTTTACAGCTTTTATCAGCAAATTTTATAGTTTGGGGATGGGATTGCACTTATGAATCAAATAAACAGAAGTACTGATTATTATACATTAATTAAAATATTAAAAATTACTTTCTGATTTTCTAATATTAAATAAATTTTAGATTTTTAGCATCTGTTCAACAATCACTTGGACAAACTGTTGCAATGACTGTAAGGGGTATTGATGTAGACACTATGCCTGTGCTTATGATTATAATGAAATCCAGATCAAACACAGATGTTATTAGGATTGTTTATGGAAATGTTGGAGTGAATGAACTACTTACTAATTTAATAGAAGCAGTAGACGTTTTCCAAGTAAATTATAATTCAATTAAAAACTGCTATTTTGCTTATTACTATTCAATAATTTTTTCTTTTGATAACCTTTAATTTTTATAGGATCAAAGGCAAAGTGATATTGAGTTTGAAGATGAAAGACAAGCTAGAGAAAGAGTGAAAGAAGAACAAGATCAAGCATATGAAGAAAGTTTAGCTGTTGATAGGTAAATTTTTCAAATATCTATTAACAAAATATTTGATAATACTAATTTTCTAAATAAAATTTCAATAATTTAGAGCTAAAGAAGAAGCAAAGCAATTGATGGAAAAAATGGAAAAACAAAAGAAAGAAATGGCAGAAAATGAAAGATTAGCTGAGCAGGCTAGGAAAGAGGCTCACAGGTTGGCCGTGGAATCACGTTTAGTGCCCGAACCGTCTCAAGATGCAGATGGTGTTTTAAAAATTAAAGTCCGATTACCATCGGGTGAGTTCTTAGAGCGAAGGTTCGACAAAGATAGCCCGCTTCAAACAGTTCTGAACTTTTTGATCGTGAAAGGATATCCTACAGAGGATTATAAGCTGATATCAAGCTGGCCTAGAAAAGATGTAAGTAAAGCTCACCTTTTTCATTGCACTTTGCAAATTAAGAGTTTGAATTTTATATTGAATTTTTGTGAATTATAATTAAAATACCTTTTGATACTAATATTATTATGAATAAAATATATTTTTTTTTAGCTTACAACTGTAAATGCAAATCAGACTTTAAGCAAATTGAACTTTTGTTCACAAGAAACGTTAATTTTAGAAGAAAGATAAATAACTGCGATTTTAATGAAATAAATTCGAGACATATGGAACTGAGCATCGTGATTTATTCATATAATTGTATTTATTAAACAATTTTCTTAGTTTAATAAAAAAAATTTTTGTCTAATTGTTAAGAAACTACGTTTGTATGCAGTGCTCCTTTTATACAATAATACCACTTGGCAGACGTAGTTCTTTTTTAAAACAAAAGTCATGCAAAAAATAATTTTCATGTATGAAATATTGTATGAAATTAAATTAAAATAACAAACAACAAAAAAATAAATAAATTAGGTTGTAAAGATCGTTAAATTTTTCTCTTTTTTTTTTCAGTTGTGTATGTATTGTAAATTTCATAATTTTTATAATTATTTGGTATAAAATTTTTGAAAAATTTTTGTGCATTAAATTGTGAAATTTATTGTAAAAGGAAAAGATGAATGAATTTCAATTTTACAAACTTAAAATTTATTTTTATTAGCAATTAAAAATATATTGTAAATATAAAATGCCTACATTTTTTTATTTCGTCTATACAAATTTAATATTACAAAGTACTTTTTTGTACAAAGAACATTTAAATTAGTATACATTTTTAATTAATTTTATTTTTATTTTAGCTGAGGATACTGATCAAGATTTTAAATTAATTTTACATCAATAAAATGGTTAAATAATTAACAAAATTGAGCATGTATGTAATACATGAATTTGAAAAAGTAGTGAAATAATTCCAAAATTCGATTTTTTGAACATAATCACAAATAAAATTGTAATATAAACATACAAAGTGCATTTTGAAAATTATCAAGTTTTTCCAGTACTATGCATTTTAAATTAAATTATCAAAATCGTGGAAATATTCATTTAATTTTCTTATTGTAGAATATCCATATAAAATTTTTTAAAAATTTACATATTTAACAAATTTAAATTACAAATACAGCGAAGCTGCAAATACAATATCCCTTTTCAGCAACTTAATGGCTTCGCTAAATTTATTTTCCAAATCAGTATTGCCTATATTTTTGGATGCTTGCAAAAGTTGTCGTAATACCTCTTCCAATCGTCTCATACATCGAATTATCGAACCTAAAATTAAAATTATAACACATTCATACAAAGTTAACTTTACCCAAGTCATTTAACTAAACGATAATTACCTTCAAATATGTCAGTCATCTTGCAGATTTGTAAGAAAGTTGCTCCTTTGCACCAAGCATAAACCACGTCCATAAGAAAAGGTTTGAACCTTTCAACATAATTGTCTTCGTCAAGTTCAAGATTTGACTCTGTCGAGATCTTAGCGATTTTACGTGCAATGTCCTGCATTTGCCTTAACGGGCCACTAAGCTCCTCAACACTCTTGGGTGATTCGCTGGATTTGTCGTCGCATACGAAGCAGCTGATTAGCGCCGTCATTTGTGGTACCGTGAGCGCATTGAAGAGTCCATTAAAAACCATTTCAGTGAGCAGCAATTCGTCCGCTCCGTCCAACTCACAGGCCACTCGGCCTTTTAGTTCTATAACGTCTGACGGTGTACAGTAAGCCAAACGACGTAAGACTCGTTTCCGGCACTTCAGTTCGTCCATCTGCAGTACAGACTTGGCACGCTTCAGCTCAGTCTTCGCGTCCATAAGTTTTTTGCCGACCTCTTCTTTTTGTAAGAACTTTTCGTACAGCTCGCTCAAATGTGGATCCTGTGGAAACAAAACAATTTGAATTTATTTTTTAATTTACAATTTCAATTCACAAGATGAATTAATGTTTGAATATACCTTATGCATTGGATGAGAGTACAATCTCTCTTCTAAAATTTCTATTTTATTGATAATGTCCTTAAACATAGGCTCTTCTATTCGCATGTCAGTAATTGGATTTAACAAGGGCGGTCCATCAGGAAATCGTTTTTTGACCTCTTGTATTATTTTATAGACGCTCTTTCTATTATCTGGCGGCCTCAGATCTGTTGGATACTTTAATCTGATAGCGCTTATCTGTGCAATGAGTGTGTGTAACACAGGAACTACCTCTACTTCACCATCTTCACCTTCTGGACAAGGTATAGGAGCAGATTCTGTCGAGTCCTTTGATACGTGCAGCAAAATATCAACAATAATCGTTGCTTTGTCTTTTTGAGGGTTTTTAGGATTTTTCTTTTTAAAATTCACTATGATGCCCCAATCAAACGAGTCTTTTTCATTTTTTACCTATGGATACAAATTTTCATAAATACAATATTATTTATTTAATCTTATATTATAGTATAAAAATGCTTACCTTGACTAATCTACCAGGTGTGAGGAATGGAAGTAAGTACTCTGGCTTTGTTAAATACGCTCTGAAATCTACAGTGAGACGTTCTAGCTGCTCTCTTACATCATGATACGATGACATTTTTTGATATTCTTCAAAATTAATACCATCGTACTCAGTCTGCAATTCTTTTACCTCTGTGGAACATTACAAATCAACGTCATAAGATATTCGTTTATTAAACAATACAAAATAAACAAATGATTCTTACTTTTGTACAGTTCGGGTATGGCCGCTTGATTTTGGAATTGATAAAAACTCCGCTCCAACATGTACTCGGGATTGATCTCTTCAACTCGCAAAAGATTTAACACCATATTGTAGGTCAAATGGAAGGCCGAGTTAATTGGATCTGCTTTGCCTTGGACAATTTCTTTTCCAACAGTTGGACTGACTTGCTCATCTATCATAAGTATAACTATGCCCTTTTCGTCGAGACCACGACGTCCTGCACGACCAGACATCTGTATATATTCACCAGACGTGATCCAACGAAAGTCCTTGCCATCAAACTTGCGAGGCGCGGTAAACAGTACCGTACGAGCAGGCATGTTCAAACCCATAGCAAAAGTTTCGGTAGCAAACAGTGCCTTAATCAAACCTTCAGAGAAGAGAATCTCAACAGTCTCCTTTAGAATCGGCAATAAGCCACCGTGATGGATGCCAATACCACGACGTAACAAGGGAAGTACGTTCTCCACTTGTGGTAATTTTCGATCTTCCTCGCTTAGCACGTCCATTGCATTGTTAAAGACCTCGTCCACCAGATTTTTCTCTTCTGCAGTATTAAGATCGAGTTTCGCTAATTGCATCGCGTATACTTCACAGTCTTTTTTCGAAAAACTAAAAATTATGACAGGTGCAAAATTACGCTCCATTATCATCTTTACAATTTTGAAAATGTTCGTCTGGCCAGCATTGTTTTTGTGCATGCCACCTTTACGGCCTCTTGTGTCACCTTTTGCAGCATCACCTTGCAAGCAGGCCATTGCTCGATTGAAGTTGTCCTCTTTGAATTGACCAAATTCATCTACTACCTGTAAATAATGATGCAGATAAAAAAAGTGTTTTGATAATATTATAAAATTAGTTTAACGAGTTGTACTTACCAAATGTATTCCATCTCCTCCAACGGGAAATATATAATGTTGCAAAGGTGTTGGTCTGTAATCTGTGTAAACTACATGACAAGGTTGGTTGTGCAAGTAAGTTACCCATTCTGCAAATTGTCGAGCATTTGGTATAGTTGCAGAAAGGAAGACATAATGAACATTATCAGGAAGTAAAATTAATGTTTCTTCCCAGACTACACCTCTCTCTTTGTCACGCATATAATGAATTTCATCAAATATAACCCATCCAACTTCTCTCATTACCTACAAATAAAAAGGAGAATTAATAATACAGGTTGTATGGATTTACAGGAATTTAATTAAATGAAATTAATAATTTATGTACCTCTGAACCTCTGTAAAGCATGTTCCTCAAAATTTCAGTGGTCATAATTAAAATACTAGCAGTTGGGTTGATTGTAACATCACCAGTAACCAGACCTACATCTTTAAATTCTTCATAAAATTCTCTGTATTTCTGATTACTCAAAGCTTTAATAGGAGTTGTGTAAATTACTCTTTGTTTATCTCTCAAAGAACAAGCAATGGCATACCTAAGAATCAGAAATTAATTGAGTAAAAAGTTAAAATTTTTGTAATTGCATAAAGTACTTTAACAAGAAAAATTATAAGCAATAAATTTTACTTAAAAATTGATACATTATTTTGGAATGTTACTTACTCAGCAACAACAGTTTTTCCTGCAGATGTATGAGCTGATACAAGAACAGACTGATTATTTTCAATACACAAAATAGCCTCTTTTTGAAAAGGATCCAAAACAAACTTGTATTCTTTAGCTGGAACTCTAGTTGAAGTCTCTAGCGGAACATATTCTTGATCAGGTGGCACAGCCACTTCATGTGTACACGACTCGATTGTTTCTATACTGTGAACCTTAATACGAGATTCAATTCCAGCAAGACTGTAATACACAAACACACAAATTATAAACACTTAAAAAGACACAATCAAAAACTTACAACTTTTTAAACAACAATTTGGAGTGACTTACTTGATATCCTCCAAAATAGCCTCAGTTTTTATCTTCTTCGCTACAGGCTCCTCTTTTCCATCTTCAAAATCTCTCTTAACTCCGCTGAATCTTCTAAAAAAAACATTATAAAAAATAAAAAAAATCGTACTTTTTTCAAAATTTCTCTAAAATACAACAATATATTGATTATAGGTTAGGTTACCCACGCGCTTTAGACACCGCCAAAATAATTTAAATTAATAATAATATTGCTACCTGCTTTCGGAGTCATCCTCGTTAGTCTCCTCGAAGGCATCAAACAGTTCATCGGGTCCAAAATCCATGGTTTTTTAATATCGTTGTTGAATAATAGATGAAAAATGTAATCAGCCCGGAAAGTCGTCGTCAACGCGTGGTCGGTACGGTCGCTTTCCGAGGCATTACTGCCGCTCATGCTCTCTTTTTGAATTGAGCAAAAAGAGGGGATGACTTTGGTGGAAGAAAATTAAAGAGTTAAAAAAATTTATTTTTTTCTCTACATCTTATTGAATTATTTTTTCAATTGAAAAATATTTCAAAGTGTACTTTACACTAATTTACAATGTTTCATATATTAATTAAAATATTTTTACAATTATTATTTAAAATAATAAACAATAATTTTAAGAATGTTTAATATTTAAAAACAGTAAATTTATATAATTTTTTGAAACTAAAGTCTATTTGAGTGACATTTAAAACCATATTACCGTCAACGTTCATATCTCGTTGAACACGCAAGTTCTCGTCCGATCACTTAAGCTAAGCAACGATGAGCGCGGTTAGTACTTGGAAGGGTGACCGCTTGGGAACCCCGCGTAACGTTGGCATTCTTTTTTTTTTAATTTTTTTTATTTATTATTATTTTTTTTTTAATTTAGTAGTTATGCAAAAAAAAAAAATTAAAACAATCTCAAATTTATATTTTACAGTCATTTATAATCTAAGGACTTATTTTTTACTGTGGCTTAAAGCAAAATATAAAAGCTTTATAAATGCAATTTGCTATTTTATAAGAATTGTTAAAATTTTTTTATTATCTCTCTTAAAAATACAAATATCATTAATAATTAATTTTATGTCGTAGTACAAATAAATTATACCAATGAAAAAAATGTCCAGGAATAAATTTAGTCAAACAAGCAGTTATATTTTCCATGAAAAAGAAAAAAAAACTTTTAAACATAAGGTCTGTAAAATGGAACTTAATTATAGACTGCATAATATAACTATGAAGTACAAACTTTTAACTTCAATGCGATCGTTAAAACATCACAACGCAACAAATACCTGAATAAAGAGAAATAATAAAAGTGAAGTATAAGTCCCTTTGACTACGAATAGACTTTAAAGGGCGAACATATTAAACGCATGATTAAACTTCGTCAATTTCAGACTGCAAAAATGCCTCATATAACTGAATAGGTAAACACATTTTTTTACATCCAGGAGCCTACTTCATTTGATCAACACAATAAAAAAACCAGTCGACATTTGCATTCCAAGTTTTACATACATCTTCTAACGTATCTCTATCATAAAACCATCAGGTTTTCTTGAAACTTTTTCTCAATGTACACATCTCCATTAGCATTACTTCGTGTCAATGGCATGTGGAGACCAGAAAGTTGGTCCTCGCCATTTTTAATAAATCTCTATCGCATTTACACGACAATAGCCCTTGTAGTATTTTATTTATTTATTATATCCGCGTCACTCGATGTCATTTTCGTAGCTGAAAATATTAAAGAAATTACAGAAAATCTAATTCAGCTGATTAATACATCGAATGTTATACAGAAAACTTATTGTTTACTATCAAAACGATCAAAAATCAAGTATTTCATTAATTTGTTTTATAACGAGTTAAGCTTACCTCAGAATGAAATCGAAGAAGCTATTCAAAAACGTTTTGATAACGAGTCCAGGTAAACCGATATTTTCTTAACTTTCATAAAAAGTCAAAAATTTTTTATTTTTAATTGTTATATACACGCAGATCCAATACTCGCAAACTCTATGTTTTAAGTACAATATCGGTGATAACTTTTGTCTACTTGCCTTACTTTATGCATCCAATTGAGGAACGAAAACTTGTGAATCGAGGATGGCTGCCTTTCTCTCTCGATAATGTCCTTAATTATCGTATTGCTTACGTACATCAAGCTTGGGCGATTACACTTACTGCTTTGACAAACGCGGCTGTGGAAACATTAGTTAGTGGATTTATGATACAGATATGCGCTCAGTTTGCCATACTTGAAGAAAGATTCGAACAGCTGCCTTTAATTGTTGAACGTATGAAAAATAGCGAGATGACTGATAATGAGATACTTGTAAAGGAGAAGAGTATGCTAGTTAGGCTTGTTAAACATCATCGACTTATATTTGAGTAAGTATCAGATGTGCATTTAAAATAGTTTATAGGTTTTTTTTATTTTTATTGGCTTTGTATAAAATTTTATATATTTGTTAATGTTTTTGGTGAATACATTTTATAAATTAACGAAAAAAAATTGAATAAAAAAAAATATTCTATAACAATCAAATTTATATATTCAAGTTTGATTGCTGGAATTTTCATTATTTCATTTTTTTCGACACTCTGTGCATAAAGCTTAATTTTGTACACTTTTTACAAATAAAATATATAAGAAATTGAATCTCATAAATTTCATGTAACAAAATGTCATGCGATTAAATACATACAAAAAAAAATCTTCTTTTTAACAGTGTGTGTTAAGTGCGATTTCACACTCTCGCGTGGTAAAATTCGCACTCGTTTAGAAAATATAACGTTCCATACACATTGTGAAATGACTCTCAACTTGTATTAATTGTCATCTGAACAAAGCGAAAAACTTCTTATTAGTTGCGAATCACATTTTTTACGCACAAGTGTCGAAATCGATACAAGTGCGAGAAAGTAGATTATTGTCTCGTGGGGCATTTTGGCCCGAACAAAGCAAGGATGTAATATTCATGCGAGGCAGAAATCTATTTTTTGTGCGAGTATCGAACAATATTTTTCATACGATTTATGTAGCATTATTCACAAAGCATGCGTAAAATCGAGCTTGACACACGGAGTAACAAAAATATCTATATTCAGTAAATAGTATCAATAAAAAACGAAAATTTACAAAAACTAACAATTAGATTTATATGATAAAATTATCATAGTCCAAAATAAAACATGAAAAGAGAAATCTTATCAATTTTGTTTTATTTTACAGAATGTCAAAATTACTCAATGACATTTTTGTCTACGTCATTATGTTTCACGTCGTTACGGGTACTATTGTTCTCTGCGTCTGCACTTACAATCTGGCTAATAAGCCCTTTAATTCTAGTTTCATTATAATTTTACTCTTTCAAAGTGTCAAGCTGTTACAAATATTTATATACACCTGGTATGGAAACGAAATTACTTTGAGGGTAAGATCAATTTATTTAATTTTTTTTTACTGTTCAATTAAATTTATGTTTATTCGTAATGTGTGTTATTGATATCGCTCAAATGCTACTTTCTTTAGTACCATGTTTCCACATCTAAAATTAAAAAAAAAAAAATTATCATCATAAAGACTTTACATTGTATTTAAATAAATATTCTTTTATTCACTCACCATTTGATTAAATATAAATTTTATTTTTAGAGCGTTGGCTTAGGATATAAAGTACTTATTATTGATTGGAAAAGTTTGAGCCCCAAAAGAATAAAAGATCTTTTATTTATATCCCTACGTACTACAAAACCAATAATTTTAAATAGCGGACACGTGATCTCACTGTCAAATCTTGCATTTACAAATGTTAGTATCTATAATATAAAAATTTTATACTAAATTTATTACTTTAATTAAAATAAATTTTTTTCCGCAGATTCTCAAAACATCGTATTCTATTTACAATGTTCTATCAGTAAATTGATTGAATTTATTTCAATTTAAAATTGAATATGTAGTAGTATGTGAACATATTTCTATAGAAATATTTTATGCAACACCTGTATTCACTATTTTTTCTCACTTTACTGTTTTGTAGTAATAAAAATTAGTTCTATACTTGAAAATATTAACGCAAAATTTATGTTATTTTAAATTAATTAAAAAATATATAATATTTAATACTTATAAAATTAATATAAATTAAGCTACTTCATACAATTTAATTCTCTCATTTTACAATGGCACATTACAAATAAAAAAAGCTTCTTTTCTCACAGTTACAAAAGCAATGACCATAGCCTTAAATTCACATAATTTCAGAGCTTGGATAAAAGCCAAGTCTACTTCGATTTTATTATAAGGATTTCACTCATTGTACTGTAGTTTTTTAAAATAAAAAAAAACTTTCTTAATGCAATTTGCTATTTTATAAAAATCTTTACAATTTTTTTATTATCTTATTTAACAACATATACCATTAATTGTTATTTCGTATAAAAGTACAAATTAATTATGCAAGCAAAAAAAAAAGACCAGAAATAAATTTAGCCAAACAAGCATAGTTATACGTTCCATGAAAAAGAAAAAAAAAACTTTTTAACATAAGGTCTGTAAAATGTCATTTAATTATAGACTGCATAATATAACTACAAGGTATACAAACTTTTAACTTCCATACCATATCGTTAGAATATTACAAACGCAACAAATACTTTGATAAAGAGAAAAAAATAAAAGTCAAGTTATGAGTCCCTTTGTTATAGTAGACTTTAAAAACGAACAAATATCAAACCTATATTTAACCATCATCGTTAATGTTAGCCTGCAAAAATGCCTCATTAACTGAATACATAAACACACACTTTTCTACATCCAAGAGCCAACCTTCCTCCACCAACACAATAAAAAAAAATAGTCGTCATCTGTACTCCAAGTACAATTACAACATACCCCAACGTATTTCTATTAAAAGTTATCAAATTTTCTTAATTTTTTTTTTCACAATGTACACATTTCCATTAGCATTACTACGTGTCAATGGCATGTGGAGACCAGAAAGTTGGTCATCGCCATTTTTAATAAATCTCTATCGCATTTACACGACCATATCTCTTATAGTGTTTTATTTATATATCTTAACTGCGTCACTCGATATCTTTCTCGTTGCTGAAAATATTCAAGAGATTACTGAAAATTTAATTCAGCTTATTAATACAATAAACGTTATACAGAAAACTTATTGTTTCTTGTCAAAACGATCAAAAATCAAGCATTTTATTAACTTGTTTTATAACGAGTTAAGCTTACCTCAGAATGAAACCGAAAAAGCTATTCAGAAACGTTTTGATGACGAGTCCAGGTGAACCGATATTTTTTTAATTATCATAAAATAAAACAATTTTTATTTTATTTAAAAAAATTTTTTTTTACGCAGATCCAATACTCGCAAACTCTACGTTCTTTATACAATATCAGTTGTAAACTTCGTCTACATGCCTTACTTTATATATCCAATTGAAGAACGAAAACTTGCATATCGAGCCTGGTTACCTTTTTCACTTGACAGTTTACTCAATTATCGTATTGCTTATTTACATCAGTCCTGGGCAATTACAATTACTGCTTTGACAAATGGAGCTGTTGAGACATTACTTAGTGGATTCATGATACAGATATGCGCTCAGTTTGCCATACTTGAAGAAAGATTCGAACAGCTGCCTTTAATCGTTGAACGTTTGAAAAATAGCGAAATGACTGATGATGAGATACTTGTAAAGGAGAAGAGTATGCTAGTTAGGCTTGTCAAACATCATCGACTTATATTTGAGTAAGTATACAAATGTGCTTTTTATTTTTCATTAGTTGTGTGTTTTTGTATAAAAATTTTCTATATTTGTTAATGTTTTTTGTACCAGTATCGAACAATATTTTTTAATACAACGCACGTAAAGCTCGTTTTTTGCATATACATTATTTTAAGAGCGTGCGTAAATTCAAGCTTTACGCACGAAGTATCAAAAATAATTTCAGTAAAATAAGTATATCAATAAAAAAAAAATTATATGATGAAATTATCCTGTAATTCAATATGAACAACGAAAAGAAAAATCTTATCAACATTGTTTTATATTATAGAATGGCTGAATTACTCAACGAAATTTTTGTCTTTGTCATTCTTTTTCAATTTGTTGCAAGTATTATTGTTCTCTGCGTCTGTACTTACAATCTGGCTCTTTGTGAGCCCTTTGATTCTAATTTTATTGCAATTTTACTCTTTCAAAGTTGTATGCTGTTACAAATATTTATATACACCTGGTATGGAAATGAAATTACTTTGAGGGTAAGATCAATTATTTTTATTTATTCATTTTTTAATTTTAATATTTTCTATTGTTTAATTAAAATTATTTTATTTAAATGTTGTGTTCTTTAGTAACGACCTTTCACATCTAAAAATAAAAAAAAAATTATTATTAACATGAAGATTTTACTTTTTATTTTAATAAATATTTTTTCAAATACTCACCATTTATATCATTATAAATTTTATTTTTAGAGCGTTGACTTAGGATGTAAAATACTTATCATTGAATGGAGAAGTTTGAGTCCCAAAAGAATAAAAGATCTCTTGTTCATATTCCTACGTACTACAAAACCGATAATTTTGAGCAGTGGATACGTGATTTCATTGTCAAATGTTGCATTTACAAGTGTTAGTATAAAAAATTAAATAATAATTTACTACCCTTATTAAAAATAAATTTTCTTACAGATTGTCAAAACATCGTATTCGGTTTACAATGTTCTATCAGTAAATTGATTGAATTTATCTAAAATTTAGAATTGAATAATAGTAAACATATTTTTATAGAAATATTTTATGCAACACATGTACTCACTATTATTTTTTTCTTATATTGTTTTGTAGTAATAAAAATTTAGTCTGCTTGAAAATAACACAAATCTTAAGTTATTTTAAATAATTGACAAAATTTGACGTGATTAATTTAAAATAATATTTAATACTTATAAAATTAATAGAAAATAAGCTATTCCATACAACTTAATTCTCTCTTTTTACACTACACTCACAAAAGAAGATACTGTCCTTACATGTAGGACACAAAGACAACATTTATCTTAAATTCACATAATTGCAGAGCTTCGATAAAAGCCAAGTTTACTTCGCAATATTTATTATTCCCGTCTTCAACTTATAATTGTTACTTCGTAAACATACAATCAATCTTCCACCAAACTTCATCAATATCATACAAGTCAACATCAATACATATACCCAACAATTTATTGCAACAGTTCTATTTTATCTTCAATACCTTAAAACATTATTTTTTATACCCTTAAAAAACAATGCTCATCTTACCCCTAACATTTAAAATTTTCGAAATCTTTGGTTTTTGGAGGCCATTATCTTGGAATTCACAACTTACAATCTTATTATATAATATTTTTACAAGCCTCATGTTAACAATTGTAATAACATTTGCACTATCAGAAATGTTAGGAATTTTTTTTGTAGTCCAAAACGTGGATGAATTTACTGAAAATTCGTTTATCCTATTGTCGATTATTAGTGGTTGTGTTAAGGCAAGCAATTTATTGATTATAAGAAATGATGTTATTAATCTTGTTAATATGTTGACTAGTGGTGTTTGTAAATTTCGTGATGAAGATGAGGAAAAGATTCAGAAAAAATTTGATGCTAAATCGAGGTTTGCCCATACAATAACTTTAATAATTATTTCCGTTTTTTTATTAGTATTAAAAATTGCAATTTTTTTTTACTTTTTATGTACCAGCTGTAACACGTAGTATACACTTTGTTATTAAATTCAGACTAAAATTTAATTAAGTAATTAATAAAAATTAAAATAAACAAATATAAAATATCTTATACACTGTTACAGATCAAATACTATATGGTACATGTCGTTAATTCATTCAAGTGTTTTCATGATAACCTTTCAATCATTACTTGTTGACATACCAAAAAAGACCTTACCATTTCCAGCTTGGTTACCATACAACCACACTAAAACTAAACTTTACTTACTATCTTATTTCCATCAAATTATTGGTAATGCAACCGCAGCCTCGTTACACGTTGGTAGTGATACTATGGTTACTGGTATGATGATATTAATTTGCGCACAGCTTGAAATTCTTAAACATCGTTTTGGAAAATTAAGTGAAGAGAAAAATGAGAAAAGTGAAGATATAATAGCTGCTGAA
>JAPYZE010002211.1:0-17337 GCA_030522805.1 Leptomastidea abnormis
TATATATATATATATATATATATATATACGTTGTCGTCTACCGTGTGATGATGATTCGCATTCAAGTCATGCACACTGTGTACAACATTTTCACGGGAATTTGAAGTGGATATAGTTGGTTGGTTGGTTGGCTGGAATCCAGTTTCCATTCGCGAGACTTTAATTGCTTCCGTTCGAAACGAGCGAGTGAGATCGGTATAGACGTGCCAGATTTCGAGGGTCCGCGGGCGAGGTAACTTCTTTTAACGATTATGAGAGATTGTGTTGGATTGTACGTTTGTGAATGTGTGTGGGTTGGTCTCTGGGGACGATTGCTTAGGACTTGTTTGGTAAGATTTAGTTAGATGTATATAGAAGAGAGAGAAACAAGGTATTAATGATAGATTGAGTTTGAGCGAAATGTCATAGATATTTTTATGTACACGGTGTGTATACAACCGGATTAGATTGAAATATATAGTAAATATATATAATCTTTAAGTAAGACTTTTATGTGTCTATCGCAATCATGGTTTGATTATTTGATATCTATTTTCGATGAATTATTGCAGTTGGGTTAATTTTTTTTTTTTTTTTTTTGAGGTATTACGTGTAATGTCTGGAGTTAATTAAAAGTTGTTTTTTCGATAAGATATAGAAATTGAAGAATTAAAAATTACACAAAGTTGCGTTTGAATAAATTATTTTGTAGTATTATGTAATCTTAAGTGTTTAAATAAACTTGTAGTTACAATATTTTTATCATGAAATTCAATTTGTTTTCTATTATCATAAAATATAAAATAATTTTCACGAATCGAATGAAACAGAACAACAAAATATACATTATCCGTAGCTTATTAACGCATCAAAATAATCGATTCCCAAAAAAAAGAAATTTTTAAATTCTGACATGATTACAGACACACAATGCTCTTGGAAAGTCACTCTCTTACAAAATTTTTCCTTTATCCTTTTTTCCAATCACAAATATACAATATAAATTATAGTTATACCCATATATATGTGTACCGGGTGTGGACGAACGACAAAGGGGTCAAACAAAAGCCCGGGGCATCTATACACACACATACATACGATAGTAAAACAGCATCACATTCTCGCGAGTATACATATATACTCATCTCATTGTCCAGTACTGCATCTGCCATCGTCGATTTTCTTTCTCTTTTTTCTCTCTTTCCTACAGTATAAGCAAGGATCTCTCGCACGCGCCTCTTGGCCTACATACCACCCCAACAGCACTACTCGTTCCAGTTCTTATTGGAACTCAAGGTATAGCAAGATACAGTATACCTATAAAGCTTTGCTCATTCGCCTAATGAATCGTTCGCGACGCAATTTTCCGTCATTTCGCGAAACTAGCCTATCTCCCCCCCCCCCCTTCTTCTTCTTGAAACTACTGTATACTTGGTACCAGCGACTATGTTATAGCTACTGATGTTGGGGCTAGCTGTCAAGCGTTTGATTTACGAGATGCGAGAGTCTTTTTCTTTTTCCGGGTTGCTTGACTGTCTTTTTTTTCTTCTTTACTTGGTGTGGAAACATGAAAGAAAGAGAGATAGAAAGAAACAGAGATAAAGAAAGAGAGAGGGAGAGATTAAATGGTGCAATTACTTTAAGAACGATTAAATAGTGGAGCGTTGCACTTATAGTAAGCAAGTGTTATACTTTGCGCCAGTAGTTGAGCCGACAAAAAGATATCTATAGTCTTTTATTGAGTGGTATTTCCATTGGAGCTTTATTGATGCCTAATAGCAAATGTGTTGTGAACGTGATAAGCGCCGTTTTATGGGTCATTTATATTATTCTAAAATTTGTTTATTATTGCTATGATTTTTTGATGAATTGTAAAGCTGTCGTTGATTTTTAAATATAGTTCATATTAAAATTTGATTTTTTTTCTTTGTTTTTCATAAGTTTTATGCTTTATTTAAAAAAAAAAAAAAAAAAAATCTGGAACAAAAATTTTGATGTTTTATAAATAAATTAATTATAGATATCGATAAATAATAGAATTTGATCCATTAAATAAATCTGAAACAGAATATTATTTACATATTTGAATAACAAGAATTTAACTTCAATATAGTAAAGCCATTTTAATACACTATTGCGCATATTTTGGCATGTAAGTGCTTGTTCAGTGGCTTAATCGATGTAGGACCTTAGGAATCGAACCTACGACATGTAGATTACGAAACTGATACTCTATCGATCAAACTAATCCAAGCTTTTAATATTTACATTTCATATGGAAATATGTTGAAAAATGAAGAATCGTTTAAATAAAAATTTTAAATTAACAAAAAACTACGGTCGCATGAAGCACAATGAAAATGACGAATGATAAAAAGTATAAAATAAAAAGTAATTCACACATTGTACTAATCACATCAAACAAATATTAATTTAAAAATCTGTTGACAATATTTCAAAACCAAAATACATTCATTTACCTAATTTCTAAAAAAAAAAAAACTAATTACATTTTTATTCCCGTTATAATCAAAATACACACCGCAATAAATTTAAACACATAAATAAATAAAAAAAAGTTGCAAACTATTTAAAACAAGAATTTAAACCAGACCAAGTATCCTAACGTACCAAACCTCCATCTCCCATCCTTTTTTTTCCAACCACATCTCTAATCAATTCGAGTATATATAAACATAGAGAAAAAGAAAGCAAAGAGCTTCGATCGGTACCAAAAGCCATCAAGTCTCCAAAGCTAGCTAGCTAGCTATAGCCTAGCTATCTCACGTGCCAGCGGCGCCGTAAATAAAGATCGTTCACTATTTTCTCAAAGAGGATATAACCATAGTACACGGAATCTATACTTGGACGATTTAGTCTTACCAACAGCCATGACGAACCATAGGTAAAGGAAGGTGATGGAGAGAGAGAGGAGGGAGGGGGAGGTAAGGTAAGCGTACTAAGGATTAATCTAACCGCGGCATCGACCGAAACGCGACACCCGCGGGAGAGTGTGCGCGCGTGGAAAAGCTCTCTCTCTCTCTCTCCCTCTCTTTCTCCCCCTTTTTTTTACCTTCCCCACTTTACCCCATTGTCCGTTCCAGAACACGACAAGGGGGTCAGGGCCGCAGGCTCTTACGACCCACATACGTCGCGAATTATGTATATATATATGTATATCTCTTTACTCTTTGTATGTGCTTACTTTTTTTTTCTTTTTTATTCAGTGCAAGCCTGTCTAATGAATTATCGTGCGGACCGATGCCGATCGAGACTGCGTTAATGCGGGAAAAATTGCTTAATTACTATAGAAAAGGGACTTGTTTGATTTTTAAATTTTTAGATTTATGAATATGTTAGCGTTTTGGGAATATGTTGTGAATTGGATGTGATGATGTGTTAGATATGTGGGTGATGATTTCTCGTAGTGTAATTTTGTGATTGAAAGATAAGTGTGAGACTGAACTATATTTTATAGTGGGTGTATGTTTAAATGAGTTTTGTAATGAAATATTTGATTAAACATAAGTGTTATATTCGTGTTACGATATTTGGTAATATCCGATTTTTTTAGATATTTTTCATGGATTAAAATAATTTTCAATAGTTATGTGTATAAAGCAAAGTTGGAATGTTAAAATTACATATTTCAGATATTTACATTCATAAAGAATGTGCGTTACGCTAATTTTGAATAATTACACGGCTCATTGCACACAACGCACTTTTTTTATAATCAACAGTTCGTGAGCTTTTTCCGCGAACGATTAAATGCTTCCGGTCATTAATATAACACATTTTATTTGCTCAAAGGGTAATATTGTTGCATTTCTAATTATACAAATATTTAATAATTTTTTTTTTTATTTAAACAATTAATTTATTTTTGCAAATTATATTTGATTGACAATTAGGTGGATTAATAAGTTACAGTTTAATTAAGATAATAAAATAAGTTTTTAAAAGACCCCATTACTAATAAAACAGTAAGAATAGAAGAGACGATAAAGGAAAGTAGATGAAGACAATAGCTCAGACAATGGAGAGCATGAAAAGATAATCAGATAAAAACAGGAGGTGAAACTTAATCGAATAAAAGCCGTTTTATGCAATCAATTTCATGCAATCAAGATTTATTTTATTACGCTTTTTATGAACGATTATGCATGTAATGAAAATTTAATTTATTTGTAAAAAAAAAATTTTTAAAATAAATATTACTTGATTTTTTACAACCAAAAAAAATACTTTTCTACCAGTAACTTAAAAAAAAAGTATAATCAACCACAACATAGAAAACTTTAAAACTTTTCTTAACTTTTTCACTGTGAAACAACTTTAAACTTTTATAACAAACATCAACAGTCTCTCTCGCTCGATTCAACAATCTCAAAGTTTCAACACAAGTTAGTGTAAATCTCTTTCGATTCACGTGATAAAACACAGGTCGAAAAACTTTTAAGCAAGATTCAATCATGAAATACCAGCCTGTCTAGAAAAAAAAATAAGATAAAGTAGAAAACTTCAGCGTGATCCTTTTTCAATCTTATGTGAACACACGTATAGTATCATTCGAAGTGGCATTTACACAAACGATTATAGCTTTCTTTTCGAGCGATTGGCTTTGAAAAAAAATAGTAAGTCTAGTAGCGGAGGAGACAAGTGTAAATTTGATAATTTGAAAAAAGATACTTGTCAATCTTACCATAAATATTTTATCCATACAAATATGTTTACTTGTTTTTTTTATTCTCGTATTTTTATAATTATATAAAGTTTATATAAATGACAAAAATTACCTTCTACTTTACAACCCTAAAGCTAATCGTTGACGATTACGTTTAATCGCCCAAAGAATTGCACACCATCCAACATCTGTTAAACAAAATTACAACCCGTCTGTCAATCTACAAAGTCAATCCATCTACCAAAAGTTCAATTTGTCGCACTAGACAGCCATCCATTTCCGGCTTGATTCATCCTTAGTTAAAAAGGAGGAGTCAGACATTAAGAAAAGTGCCTATGGCAAAATAAAAGGGTGAAACGTACATTAGTTCATTCCTCCCTTCGTAAACTATCCATCCATAGAGCCACTATTATCTCGTCTTGGAGACGCAACAAACTAAGAAGACGTCGTTTGAGAATCTTTAGAGGGTTTAGGGTTCGTTCATGTATACTTGCCTGAAGGAAGATTTGCCCTTTTCTCCATTCGCGATTAGTGTCTTGGGAACTGTTGTTGTTTAGGGAGAGGCTCTTTTCTCTGGCTATGCTAACGATGATTGGTGGTTGAATTTTGGATGGGAATAAGGGTTTATGGCTTGATTAAGTTTAGGTTGGTTTTGGATGAAATAAGAGGATAATTTTAATTAATTGGAATGTATACTGTGGTTGAGATGTTTAATGTCTTTTTAATTATGATATTTGAGATTAAAAAGAAAATTTAAAAAAGGAATAATTCGATGATTTTTAAGTACGTTAAATCGATATGTTCAAGTTAGTAGAACTACAATACATTGAAATTTATAAGGAGCTTTTGTTGACAACAGGTATGACCATTTACATAAATGTATGTAAGCATGAAAAATATTCTACAAATTCCTTACCTTACGTTTATATCGGACTGTTCATTTTTTTTTTTAAATATATACGAGTTGCTTTGATTAGCTATAAGGAATAAGGATGAGGTGAACGAATGTATATGTGTGTGTAGTGTATGTAAATTGGTGTTGTCACGTTTCGCTTTGACAGAATACTGCCAACTACACTTCGAAAATTGAATTTTATTGAGTAAGCAAGCAAGCAAAGAACTATATTTTTTGTAAGTCAAGGGTTTGTATGGTATTTGCGTCAATAGGATTAAAAGTGAGTTATATACTTTTGATTTAACAAGCTTATGTGTCATGTCGATATTTTAGTTTCCCATTGATTGTATTGATCAAAAATTTGATTTAATTTTTTTTCTTCTTTTTTTAAAAGAATTTATTTGTTATTTTAAGATTTATACACCCAAATCAACAATCCAAAAATCATCATCAAACTAAAAACAAATTTATTTTGCAAATACTAACAACAATTCCATCAATAAGCAATTAAACATCTACAGCTAGACCTCACTTATTCGCTAATATAAACTCGTGTGACCTGCTCTATAAGCTTAGTACATTATACGAATGCAGTCAGGTCGCATTCTCTCCCCATTTTTTTTTTTTTTTTTTTTCATAAAGTAGCCGTACTACGAGAATTTTCGCAACACTAAGTTACTACTATATACCGCCCACGCGTCCAAGCCACACCCTGATATATCTTTCTTTCTCTTAAAAATAAAGGGTAGGGAGGGCGGGCTAACTCTAGTAAACTCACGTGCAACAACCCAATAATAACAACAACACATAGCGGCTCACGTTTCATCCTTTGTTTTCGCGGTGCGAGAGAGAACAGATCTCGGGCAAGGTCCCTTGCGTACGCATGTATGTATGTGTATGTGTGTGTGTGTGTGGATAAGCCGACGTTGCGCTGATTGGGAGTGACGAGTTGAGTGAGTTTTCTACTATCGACCAATTCATATTTTCCAGTGAGATAAAATAACTTTGGGGTGTGAGTTGTTGGATATTTTGATATAGACCTATAAGTATATCTTGTGGTGAAAACGAAAGTCTGATGGATTGGTTTTTTATACATTCACTGCTTTGTGGGATTTGCTGTAGTGCGTATATGGTTTTGATTAGTTTTTCGTATTTGAAAGGAGAAAAGTTGCGGTTTGATTATAGATTAGTAATTTAATGATACTATTTATGAGCTTGATAGGTATTTATAAAAAATATTTAGCTGTACGGATTTATTTTTAAATAATCGAAATTAAATGTGTGTCATACACGCGTAGAATCGTCAACAAATAATTCAAAAGAAAAAAACAATGTTTAGATCGCAGTCATAAATACCCATTATTCGAAACAAAGTTCTCTCTTATAAAATCCGCTCGAAAAATGAAGAACGACGTCCGATATTGAGATCAAGTTACCTTTACCTCCCCCCTTCCCATTTCTTTCTTACTCCTCCCATTTTAGTACAGCAAGTCATTTTCGTCGAACATCCGGGTACTCACACGTATTATATACACATGTATGATCGAGACGCTCAGCAGGAGACAATTTCGCGTCCGGCGCGTGCCGTGACTGAGAATCAAGGTGTATCAGACTATACAAGAATAAAAAAAAAAAAAACGATGTGACGAGGTATTTGGTAAAGAGAAGTAGGGAAGAAGGAAGGGATTAAATTCGCGACGGATGTCGACGTAAGGCTCGTTGCGTTTTAATTGCTCACCGTCTCTCTTTTTTTCCTTCTTCTTCTTCTTTACTTTGCGACCGAGAAAGGAAGCTTACTTCTCGTTAGGTATATCGAGTCTATGTACCAAGGTGTGATCGGACGCTCTCTTTCTCTCTTTACCGACATACACTTGATGAGTAGCTAGTAAATAGTAATTCCGTGAATTAAACGTGAGTCTCGCTCGTCGTTTTAATACATGTGTTGTTAAAATTAATTTACAAGCAGATTAATTTTTTTTTAGAAATAAAATTTTATTTAATCAATACTTAATGCAATTTTGATTTTAAAAAATAATCGTAGAATTTTCATATGTTAAATCCTTAAAAATTTACGTTACATTAACAAATTAAATTATCCACGACATGACAAGACATAAGAAAGCGCCAAAGTTACACACTAATTGATTCTCAAGATCCTCGAGCAAACCAGCAATTACGTCATCTTGGGTGTAATCGCGGAAAAGCCTTTACATGTATAGCGTCAGATCTTTCTCGACAAGTCAAGCCAAGGAGATGAGGGAAGAAAAAGAGCGCGTGAAAAAGAGCGAGATTTAATAATGGATATGGGGGAAAAGATTGGACACAGACTGTAATTATTAGGTTGGAAAATCTGGACAGCAGACGCGAGATAAGTTTACGTCTTTATTAAATCTTTCGTGTATATACGTTATGATGAATTTAGCTGTATTATGGTGTTGTTTAATTATTCGTTTTTTATGGATTATTCGTGGACTCTTGATTTGGTGTTTACTTAGCAGTCGAGTTTAAGAACAGATATTTCATTCGGAGCTAAGCTAGTTTTAGAGTGATGCAATACGAAGTTTAGATGTTGTTATTATAGTTATGGCTTTGTTGTGTGTTTAGTACTTTGATTGAAATGTGATAGGCGCGAGAAATACTGGACAAATAACTTTGATTTTTGAGGCTTGAAAAATTCTAAGAAAAATTCACAAATTTAAAAAGTTGAAATTTTGATTTTTTTTTAATTTACTGTGATATTTAATATTTTTGAGCTACTTTATTAAATTTTAGTGAATGTAAAATTTTAATATTCTGATTGAAGGTAAGGGAAAACTATGTTAATTTAACGGTTTATGTGATTTTAATTTAAGAAGAAATGTAAAGTTAAATTTTATGTTGACACGCATGAATATATTATTCAGAGAAAGTAAAGAATAAGGTTAATCTTTATTTTTAATGTTGATTAACAGAGAGTCGTGGTCATATTTTGATAATTAAGGTATCATTAAATAATTTTTATGAAGTTTCGTTGCTCCAAAAATTTCTTTGCTTGATACCACAATCTTATATTCTTCAAAATTCCATAACAATTTCAATAGGCAAGTTCGTTTAATCGTTCAATTATATAATATTAAATTAATATAATAAATATTTTAAAAAAAAAATAATCATAAATCTTAAAATTACTTACCAAAACCCATGCGAACCTCTTCTTCATCGTCACTATCAATATGTTTAATACCAGCAATTTCAAAACAACGCGCTGAAGATTGTTCAACCAAATTATTAACAACACCAGAATTAGCAGAACTACATTCACATCCAACTTCGCTTTCACATTCACAGCCATCACCAGCACACTTGCATCCAAGTAATGGATCATCCGTATCAATGTTACGACAAGCAGTACAGGGAAATGTAAGATCGTCAATTGAAACACGTTCGATTTTACGTTCAACTGTGACAAGCAAAGTATTGATGTATCCTGGTAATTCAAGATCTGTTACATCATCAGGTCGTGGTATTAGTTCAGGTCGTTGTTCAGTTCCGGGTCCGCTGTTAAGCTGACGATCCTTGACATTGGGTTCGTTGTTGCTACCACCGGCTACAGCTTCCAGGGCTGTAGCTGGGCTGGCAAGATCGCGTGGTGCCAATACGCGACTGCGCGTCTCGCAGCGCGTTGCCTCCTTCCACTTTTCCATACTGGTGGGTGAGACTACGCGGGTACCTCGACGCAAACGATTACGACCCTCGGATCCTGTTGTTCCCGTAGTTGTTGCGGCTGCTGGCGCTGCTGTAATTGATTTCATGGATACATAAATAAGAAGGTGGAAGTTTAAATAGACGACTAAAAAAGATATACACAGATGCCTAAATCTTACCTTGGGAGGCAGTAACCGTGCGGGTCGCAAGTTTGCTAGGCTCGCATCTGCTGGTACTAGTTGCGCGTCGTTGCTCACCAGCGTTACGCGCCTCCTCGGCCCAAGCGTCTACACTCGAAGACGATTTAGACTTGACCACGTCGTGACTACCTGCTACCAATAATACCTCCTCTTCCTCCTCTTCCTTCTGCTGCTGCTGCTGCTGCTGTTTTTGTTGAGAACGTAAAGTATTACGACTATGCCGCTCGGTAGATCTACTCTCGCGACGGGATCGATAAACAAGAGGCTCGTCTTCGTGATGCCGATGTAAATGATGACGTTGTTGACGTTGTTCAATACCGTGCCAACTACCTGCACTACTACTTGTGCTGCTAGTTGTACTACTGCTGCTACCACCGCTTGATTCACCACCGGTTTGACATGAAGCAGCTGAAGATGATGACGAGGAGGAGGTTGAAAATGTTGAACTGCTGCTAACCGAGCTCATTGATAGCGGTAGCTTTTGTATTGGACCTGTTGTGTTTGTTGTTGACCAGTCCATCAGCTCGTCCTCCCGCTCCCAGCCGAGTATCCCTGGGGCCCGCATCGACGACGCTCGCCACACCAGGGCTATCTGTTTATGTTAAAGAAAACAAAAAAGAGGGGTAACAGGGTTATTATACGATTTTTTTTATTTTATGGATCGAATTTTATGTTTTGTTGTAATAAATTAGCAGGTATAAAAATTTTTTGATGGTGATTGGTCCAAGTTTTTATTTTATTTCAAACGCGAATATCTAGAAATTAAAAAAAAAGAAGAACAGAAGAATAATAAATTCTATATAAGCTAAAACGTATACTTTTTAAATCTGATTATTTCAAATACCAAAGTATAAAAGTTAATGTGTCCGGCAAATATATCAACGCAGTCGAAAAAAAACGAAAAACGATCAAGCTGCTGCGGAACCGCTAATTTCCACCTGCCGAGATAATGCTCTTATAACTTTTCGTCCGATAAAAATCAAGCGGGCTTACGACTCATCCTCACTCTTTCTTTCTTTCTCTCTCACTCTCTTTCTTTCTACCCGCAAGTGTAGCCAATTAAAGGAGGAGCAAAGGTAGAAAAAAAAATCACATTCTCCCAACGGTTGTAAGCAGAGAAAGAGAGAGAGAGAGAAAAAGAAACAGAAACGGACTACACGTTCGTTAGGAACGATCGGCATCCAATGTGGGCAATTCTTCTTCACCAAAAATACCGACAATGATACCGGGAAATGCGTTCACGCGAACCATTCACTGTGTTATAAATTATTTCTTTGCAGGATCCAAGAGCGCAAAAGACATGAGCTTGCACAACGCGGATGCACATCATTTTTCATGAGTTCTGCATTAATTTTTTTTTTTTTTTTTCTTTTTAAGATGGGTGAAGTATACGAAAAATTTACTGTTAAATCGACGCAGGTCTTGATTAAAATAATTTTTCCGCTTATACATTAGCCTTTTATTTTTTTAAATTTAATTTGTATATAAATGTAATTATTAACTTATAAAAAAATATATCCGAATCATTATCGACAGTTCTATTATACAATTACCTAATATTAAAAAAATAACATTAAATAAATTCTTACCTCAACTGTGTCTCTTTCGTTCACGTCAGCAATTGTATTTTCGTCGCTGATTGATGTCAAACTCAGCTGTTGTTGTTGTTGTTGTTGGGTAATTCTCGTCGCTGTTACGTTTGCAATTGTTGTCGATGTTGTTGATGTTGCGACGTTTGTAGATGGGCTCGCGGCCGCACTGCGCACGCAAAGGTAGCATTCCCCGAGGCGCAATGCCGAAGCTTCAAGCTCACCGAGCCTTAAAACAAGACCGTGTCCCCCTAAGGTTAACGGCCAGCCTGCGGGTGTTACCAATTCGTTACCCTGTGAACAATAATTTAAAAGAAGTTGGATTTTAAAATTTTGTTTTTATAAATTTTTTTTATTTTTACATATATTTATAAATTTATTTATTTTTTATTAGTAAGAATAATATAATGTAAATATTGAATTAATAGAAGACTATTTTATTATGAATTATAAATTGTAAAATTTTTTATGTTTTAACAAACAGGTTATTTCATCTTATGTCACAAAAAGATGAGTTTATTGGACTTCAAATTTGTTCTAAAATTATGTATTCAATTTTACGTCAATATTGAAGAAATGTAAAATTGCTTTGATTAAAATAAAGCATATCTTATATACGAGCAACTATATCTAATTTATCACATGTATTTACCATAAAAATCGAATGTTAATATCAATATTAAAGATTAAAAGTAATCTTATGCACCATAAAAAATCAGGTGTAATTATTCGGTTATGTTTAAAAAAAAATCCCTTTCTTTTTTGGGACTAACCCTGCAATTGCATAATCTGGAAGTCCGATCTTATTATCATATATGATCCAATTACCTATGCGATTATCTTTTGGCCAGTGAGTTACCTGATGGGATTTTTTGGTAACGAGTATTTATGATTCGCCACATATTATAGCGTAGCGCATTAACAAAATTTCGATAAGAGGTACTTCAATAAAGTTAAGAATCATTATACTCATCTTCGTGTAAGAATTTCAAAGTATCTTATAATATTTAAGAAGATCAGAGTATTTTAAATGTTATAAAAATCACTGGCACATGTTTTATCATTTAAAAATTTTTTATTTAAAATTTTACCAGAATAGCATATGAAAAATTTTAGGGAAAGTTTTGTTTTTACCGACCAAAACGCAAAATTAAGATACAAGCAAAAATCTGTATGTAGCTGAAAATGGTAATAAGAACTAAAAAAAAAATTCAGGGGCAGCATCAAGCTATTTTCTTGGAATTTTCTATACAGCCGCACGTTAAGGTAACTTTTAAAACGTAGTTGCATTGGTGGATTTTAAAAGCTTAAGGTATTGCTAAAAAATTATCAGGCATTCTATCGTTGAAATGAGAGAAATTTATCGGCTTCTAGTTGTGTGATTTACTGATTTACTTATACCAGACAAGTGAAGTGAAAATACATGTTTTTTTTCTAGGACCATTGAGGAACAATAAGTGAGTTTTTTTTCAGTTAAGGGTGTCTTGAGGTATTGGACATGCAGACGCCGAGGCAGACGCAGTTGTTTAAATAAAAGAATATACGAATAAAATAAATTAATTACTTATTTTAAATTATGCAGTCTAAAAATACAGATGCTGTACAGATAACATCATTTATTAAGATTTTTAATATTTAATAATTCATTTTATCGAAAATTAATAACAAATAATTATTAATTTTAAGATTGATAAATTACCAATCTTATTTTAATATTATTTAAAAAAATAAATAAAAAGAGTACAAAAAGTCATTTTTAACTTTGTTCATAAATAAAAGATCACGTATTGTACATTTAAAATGACCAATTTCTCAGTACAAATCATTCATTTCTTACTCAACAAAAGCTCACGCTTTAAAAGCTTTAAATATCACTAAAATATTCTAAACCATTTTAAGCTCTAACAGTACGTAAAGCTTTTGTTTTTGCCTTCTTATTATGCGTCAGGTTAAAGTTTCTTAGAAAGACATTTATTTATAGGGCCTTGGGACACATTCCAACGCAAGCGTAACGAATTTTCTTCAGTTCGTCGTCTCTTTTAAGTTCCAAGCGCACGTGAAATTCTTAAGGTAATTGGGATCGAAGAAGCGACACTTTCAAGAAGCTTAAGAGAATAAGTTATTTGGCTGGTATACGAGATTAGTCTGCAATCATCATTAAAAATCGATTTAAACCCATTAAACCCACCATCACTAAAATATATTTTATATCTTTTATACATAAATTTATTAAATTTTAATTTTGTATAAAATTTTTTTTTTTACTACTTATAATTTTTATTTATTTTTCCTTATTTATTTAAGGAATCATTAAAAATTTTTACTTTAAAATCGAACTGATTTAATAAAACTGTCAGATTGTGCTAATGAATACAAAAACATGTGTCTGATTTTGCAATTATTTAATTTACATTAATTTTATAGACAATGTTTGCCAAATGATTTTATATTGTATTTACATTTTAAGCGTTTACTGTATTCTTTAAATTTTTTTAATATGCTAATTTTTTAAGATGATTGTACAAATAAGTTTAGGTAAATGAAGACTCAAGGATTACTTATAAATGTTTTATTACATATGTATGACTTAATGAATATAAATCACATATTATAATAGATCATTATTTAAATTGATTTTACATCAGTAATAAAGGATCCTTTATTATTACAATTTTGGTCCTTGTTGGCGTAGATATCAAAGGTGATATTTATTGGTAGTCCCATATTACTGAATAAATCGATAGAGACATTTTTGTGGCCTACTCCACCTTGAACATCGTAGGTCATATCCTTGCAAATTTTAAAACTCACACGAGTAATAACCTGTTCTGGACAGTTGACCGTACATGAGATAAAAGTTTTAAACGCATGACGTTTGTGGGATAGATAATCAATTGTTTTTGAACAGATAGCCACGTCACTACTGTTTTTATATCCCCATTCAAAGCTGTCAGTAAGGATGCTCGATACAATTTTAGCAAAAAACACCAAAATGAGTAGACGGCGTGAGAAATCCATTATTGTTCTTAAATGTGGTAAAATTATGATAATTTCAACACTTACTTACAATGACTTTTTTATCAATTGTATAAAACCCTGCAACCGTTTAAATTTATATTTTAGCAAAAACTAATAAAAAAGAAATTTAGATTGTTCGTTTATCATACTTATAAATTCAACGAGATTACAAGGAACAAAGTAAACGGATAATTTATGTTAGTTAATTTATTACAAATTAAACTTTTAATATATAGTAGTGGAAAATTTTATTTTAGAAATTTAATAAAATTATAGTAAGATAAAATATAATTATATTAAAATAGATCGATTAATAGTACGATAATAGATAAAAATCTTAATAATAAATGAATTTATTGATTCATAAGAAGCTTTAAAAGAAATAGTACTTTTCAATTAAATAAGGATAAGTCAACATAAATTATTGACAAAGTTGTTGACATATATGTATCAATTCCATGATTGCAATTTATGCACGGGCAGTGATTACTGCATTATATAAAATATTTTGAACACCATCCAACAAAGTATTATTTTTTGCTGGCCATACAAAGTAAAAAATTAGATTTTTTGCACAGAACAATCATTACAATTATTTGCATATAAATTTTTTTTGAATTTAAATACAAAGTTTTAAAAATTTTTACATTTAAATCTAAATGTACTCTAAATAAATTTTAACTAATATGGAACATATGCGACATTTTTTCTTATGAATTTATAATTTAAAGTAAATGTTATATAAATATTATAATTTTTAAGAGCTATTAATTTTTATAATAATTTATACTTTTTATAAAATTGAGATTTTTTGAATTTAATATTTTTGACGATATTTTACTTACTTACAAATTAAAATTAAATGTATTGATATCGACTCGTGAGTCATTTCTTAACTGCCGTTAAAATTAATCATTTTCTTAAACACTTTATGTTCTTAATATTCTGTAATTTTTTTTAGATTTTTGATACAATTTTTTAAATAATATTATCGTTTTTTACAGAAATGCCTTTGCATAAACAATTTTTTTTAACTTTATTTTACAAAATAATTATATTATTTGTGCAATCATGATAAAATATTCCTCCATATAAAAACCATTTAATAATTAAAAGTTATAGAGACTATATAGAAATAATTTTAAACAAAAGATTTTGATTATAACAAAAAATTTTTAATGAATAATTTCTATAAAATATTTATTATGAATAAGTTAAGATAAATAAAAATTTAAGAATCTTTTTTTTAATAATTTATTTTACATGGATAATTTTACAAACATAAAATAAGTTTCAATTTGTCAAATATCGCTTAAAGCAATTTCATATAACTATTGAAGAATCCTTCAACATTACAGTCCACATCGCGTCCGTAGTTGGCATAAACCTTTAAATCAACATTTATTGGTAGTCCATATTGACTAGTTACTTTAATTGAAATTTTATCGTGATTAACTCCTCCCGTATAACTGTACTTCATATCGTTGGTAACTTTGAAAAATACTCTTTTGATAACCTGTCGTGGACACATGACCGAGCATGTGATCCAACTTTCGAAAGCTTGTCCAGTTTCGGATTTAAGTTCTAATTTTTTGAGCAGAGAATTACGTCTGAAGCGTTGTCTATGCCACTTTCAAAGCCATCAGCGTAGATGCTGGATATCAGCGTAGCAAAAAGGATAAATATAAGTGAACCGCGAAAAGACATCATTATTGTCTCTGAACGAGATAGACTTATAAGAATTACTGTAGTATTTAGTCAGTTACTGTTATTTTTATTGCGTTTATTATTGCTAGCAATAAACTGATATTATCTTATATGAAAATTAACCAAAATCAAATAAAATAAAGTAAACGAGAAATTGTAAAAAATTAGAAAAATATGATAATTGTACGAATAATTTTTTACAATTAGAATAACTAGTAAAAAATTAATTTCAGAATTTATTAAGTTTAATTAATTATAAATCAATGAAAAAATAAGATAATTATCACTCTTAAGATATTGTATAAAAAGTCAAAAAGTCGATTTGTAATGTAAATTTATTCAACTTGCATTTAACTTTTAAGAAATAATATTTTTCACAATAAACGCAAAAGTAGATGTTTTTTTAACAACGCCCTAGTTTAATGTAAATTTTTTAGCAAAATTTTAATTTTTAAAGATTTATTTTTAATTTCATTTTAGGAAACGCTTTTATAAAAATATTAATTTTTAAAAACTATTAGTTTTATGATTATTTAAAATGTTTAATTTTAATCAACAAAATTCAAATGTGACTCAAAATTTTTAATACACAATTTTTGTAAGATTTTTGTACAAAATAAATTAGGATAAATAAAAAATTCAAGAATCATAGATATACGTTTTTTATTACATATGTATAATTTGACATATAAAATCAAGTACATTATTATCTTCATTATATTTCGTTTAAAGCAATTCCGTACCACTAAGATAATACCCTTGATAATTACAGGGCTTCAATGGATGTGCGCTAGTATAGACGTTCAAGCTGACATCCACTGGGAGAGCCTTAGGACTATTTATATCTATAATAATGTTTTTATGACCAACTCCACCCGTATAATTATAAACCATATCGTTAGTAACTTTGAATATTACTTTTGTTATAAGCTGTTCTGGACAGTTGACCGAACATGATATCCGAGTTTTAAAGGCTCGAGAAGAAAGAGGTTTAAATTTTTCTGTTTTTGAGCAAACATTTACCCAAACGTCTGTAAAACTTTTTTCGCCATCTTCGAAACCGTCACCAAAAATGCTTGATATAAAAGTGGTAAGAATTACCAGAATAACTATACCACGTAGGGAAGACATAATTGTTAAAAAATAGGATGGACTTATAACAGTAAGCGCAGCACTTCTCAACTTTCAGCAATTTTTTTTAACGTCTGATTCATTTTGACGTTAAGTCTTCTCTTATATTTTAAAAAAACCAATAAAAAAATTTTTTTAAATGTTTGTCACTCTTAACAATTTACCAAGATTATATAAAATTATGTAATTAAGGTAATTTTATGAATAATTTATTGGAATTAGTATAGAGTCATTCTACTGTAAAAAGTTGAAAAATTAATTTCAGAATTGATAAAGTTTCATGGGATGTATAATAAATCAATGAAACAATAAGATTGTTATCACTCTTAAGTAGGGGTGTGCGAGTACTCGAAATTTCGAGTTACTCGGTAAAAAAACTCGACTCGAAAAGTCGAGCCGAGTACTCGACTTTTCGAGTTTTTTCGAGTTACTCGACTTTTTCGAGTA
>JAPYZE010002212.1:0-36236 GCA_030522805.1 Leptomastidea abnormis
TATATATATATATATATATATATATATATATATATACACACACACGCGCGAAAATAAAACGGGACAATCGCTCGTTTTGAATAAATTATATAGAGCTTGAATAAGGCTTGATCATGTCATTAACGATTATGAAGCTTTATAAAGCACAGACCAATCAGATAAAATACAACCACATAATCTATAAGTAAAAAAAATAATAATAACAAAAAAAAATTTAAGTTTATTATAAACGCCACTGAGCATAACCAACTTGGCAAAGAGTAAAATAGAGAAGATAGTATTATATACATACATTCTGACTTTCAATTATCTCGCGTAAATCGAGTGTTGTATTCCAGTATATATAAGCCGGGAGCGACAGCCTTACATGCGGAAGCAAGTATAGTAAAGGCCACTCCAGTAAACCGCGCGTGTCCGTATAGAGCTTAACACGTGAAAAAGCAAGATTCACGATTTCTTATCTTTTTCAACAGTTTATCAGACGCAAAGAGAGAAGAAACTTCTGAGACCCCACTGATCTTGAGAAATTGAAGAAAACAGCTGTGAACTTATTGGTCTAGTCTATATCGTTGCGATGCTAATGTCACATGTACGTTTATCGCTACCAATACTTTGTCATGTATCTATTTTAGGTATAGTTAAAAGAATTAATATGCC
Source organism: Leptomastidea abnormis (assembly GCA_030522805.1). Lineage (NCBI taxonomy): Eukaryota > Metazoa > Arthropoda > Insecta > Hymenoptera > Encyrtidae > Leptomastidea > Leptomastidea abnormis. Next base: position 658 of record JAPYZE010002212.1, read on the forward strand.
GTATAACTTGATATATCTTTTTCTTCTCTCTGCAACATAATTCGTTGATTCTTTCAATATTCATCCAAAATAATAAATTGCATAGTTGTCACGAATCGATCCTACCCGATAAGAATACAAAGTTGCATTAGATTTCTTTCCACATCAAGATCGTAGCATGAACTAACTTTTTTCCCTTGACCCATCGGTTATTACACACTTATAGTTGATAACTGCGTCGCAAAAACATTGGCTATAAATATAAAAGCACAGAACAAGCCAACGGCCCTACTTAAATCTCGCTATGCGATCGAAAAAAAAAACGAAGAGAGAAACGAAAGCATAGAGATACAAGCGATGCTAATCACAAGATGAGCGAATAAAGAAGGGAAAAAGGGTAACGTAACTTCTACATCGAGATTTTATATCACACACACATTCACAGTGCCCTTGGCCGTAAGAGCACTTCCGTAAATAGACTTGAGATACTTGTTTTTTTATGCACATATGCATATACATTATAGACCATATGTTGTTATATCCACAAGTTATTTAAGCTTGTGCAACAACGCAAATATATATACTCGACTTCTCGGTTATAATGGACGATGATCATTTTCCAATTGCCGAGTATATAGGAATACATATATCGTTGTCGTCACATCGTAAAGCTATTGTACGATAGTACATGTATAAATGTATAAACGCGCTGTTGTACATTGACCTCGCGGCTTACTGATAAAAGTTAAGTCGCTCGTGTGCGACTTGTGAAAATCTTTAGATTTGGTTTTGAAACTTTATCGGTGGCTTTTTCAGACAATTATCATTCTTTTGTTGAAAATTTAAAATGAAATCTTGTAGAAAAAAAAATGATTTTGAGATATTTTTGTAACGTTGAAGATATTTTAATCGTTGATGATATAGTTGTTGGAGAAAATGGAGCGCGTGGAAGGTAGATTATTTAAATGCTCTGCGTATAGATATATTTTTGGACCGATGAGATTCAACAGATAAGAACATAAGAGTAGCGTATGTTGATTTAAACGTCTGTCGTAAAGTATGGGTATAACATAAGCTGGGAGCTGTTAATCTAAAATTAATTAAATACATCGAGATTGTAAATTATCTTGGTTAATGAAAATTATCTAGTATAGGTATAAACGTCGTTTGGTGGGTGTGCACGAATATAATTTAAAATTTAGTTTATGGTTAAGTTAATGCGTGTTAAAATTCAATGTAGAATAAGGTATAAATTTATTGTTGAATTTTCAATCGAGAGATGCAAGATTAAGGACTAAGAAACAAGCTAAGAAATAGATAGAGGATAGAAAAAGAAGAAATAAAAAGAAAAAGAATAAGAAGTTTTAGCTTTAACCTAAACACAACGATTTATCAAGATAAGGATTGCTTTACAGCACCTTTAAACATCAGCTCTTGAAAAAAAAAAACGGCAAGGCAAGAAACATTTGTATCTACCATAAGTTTTAACTTGGTAATGAAATGCCACTTTGCCAGATGTGCATACATATATTTTTTCTCTAAGTAAATGTTGATTTTAATTTAATAAAAAAAAAAAAAAAAAGGAAACCAAGTTATATTAATGTTTTCTTCGAATTATAAATGTTAACTCACGATATGTCAGTAATAAAATTGTATCATTTAAGTACTCGTGTCGTGTATATAAAAAAAAAATTAATAGATATCTGATAATATACAGAGACATTTTAAATAACACGTATCAACAACTTAAATAATATGAGCTAAAATAATATATCCAGAAGCAAAAAAAAAAAAAAAAGAAGTGTAGAAGTAAAATTATAAAAAGACGTTAAAGCTTCTTTTAAAAAATAACGTTTGCACGATTAGTTGTGAAAAATTGTCACGATATACGATCGTTTCTTGTTTTTGAAAAACAATACGTTATATTTTGGCATTCCATTTAATACTGATAAAATTATTAACACGATAACTCAATTTTCGGGTCTAACTAATCATTGGCGTTTTAAACTATACAATCAAAGTGTAGATCAACTTTTACTCTTTGATTTAAGCGCCATTGAAAGCGAACGTTAGCTACTACAAAGCATACTTCAATAAAATAGTTTCACATATAGTCAAAACATTCCACGATACTCGATATAACGAAAATAACAACAAACTACATGTTTTAGGGTGACATGAAACACAACATGACTTAACAAATGAAATTGAACGATCGAAAGGAAAAGTTCATCGTTGACATTGACGCGCCCCCTCTTATCTTTATCGCGCAAAGTGCCTCAAAAGTGCAACAGACAAGGGGGAAAAAGTTGAGACTCTTAAGCAAAAAAAAAAAAAAAAAATTAAGACAATAATTAATATTTAAAATCAATTTTATCTTCAATTTAAAAAAAAATTACAGTCGTAAAAAAAAATAAAAAATAACACATTTAACCAATAGTAGTAAGGCAGTTGACAAATAATTTGCTTTTTCTATACAACAGCAAATCGAACCTCGATTATTTGCACAGGCGGCAACGTTGTAACATCTCCATGTCTCTCAGTGGCTTATCAACGACGAAATCCGATAAGAGACCGTGGCCGTCGTCTCTTTAAGCTCGCGATTTGTGTGTGTGTGTGTGTGTGTGTGTGTGTCTGTGTAAACACGTATATACTTATATATAAATTTTCAAGATGTTGATCGTTGGCAAGTTGAACGGATGTGTAGGAGTGTATGTATATGTTTGTGTGCGTACCTCAATACGGATGGCCGAAGAGTGCACTCGTGCGCGCGCACTTGACAACGCAAAAGAGTATAAGAGAAAGAGAGGGAGAGGGGAGTCGATATATTGTGTGTATTGTAAGCTACTGTGAATGTAATAATAATAATGCATGTGCTGTGTGTCCCTGTCGCTTTGGCCTTTGGCTTTTCTTTTTTTTTTTTTTTTTATTGCGTTTAATGCCACTACGGTCGAATAATGTATTCTTAAGTTGATCTTTTATTAGCGTCTAATCAAAGGTGTAGTTTTTCTAATGATTGTGATAAAATATATTGCGATTTATCTTCTTTTTTTTTTTAATTGAGTGTTTGCTAAATGTAAATCTTAAAATTTTTTGGTAAGTATTAAAATATACGTGTGTGTGATTGGTTAAAAAAATTGTCAAGTCACTTTAAGTCGATTAAAATTATTTTCGAGATAATGATGAAAATAATACATATAATGATGATTAAAAAATTTGTATATCTTGTGAAAATACAGAATTTTTCAGTATTTAAAATATTCTGTTTCAATAAATTTGATAAAATAAAAAAAATCTTTCCCGTATACTTGCATTCTTTATTTATAGAAAAAAAAAATATTTTTAATGAACGTATAAGGAAAACTTGTATTTCGTCTTTTTTATTATACGAAAATTTTAATATTTATGAAGTCGTGATTACGTAATGCAATAATTATTACTTTAATGAAATTGAATGTATTACTCATTAAAAAAAAAAAAAAAAAAAAAAACAACAATATTTTACTTAAAAATCTTTGTAAAAAAAAAAAAAAAAAAACAAAAAAAAAAGTAAAAAATAAAATAAAAAATAAAAAAAACAAAAAGAAAAGAATTACGAAAATCATTTTATCAATGACGAAAGTCAAGAAAGATTTTCTATAACGTCAGAATAATGCTTAGAAAAACACGGCTTTAAGAGTTACACGCTTATCATTAACATTTCACAGGCTTTACGTAATTTTCTTCAAGAGTAATATATACGACGAGCTAAGCTCGGCTTGGCATAAACAAAACCTAGAATGAAAAAAAAAAAAAAAAAAAGGGAAAACACCTGGCAAACTTCGCAACAGCCTGCAACACACTTCAATTCGTTCCAATGAAAAAAAAAAAAAATCTCGAGTACCTCCTCAACACAGGCATCGTAAGAGCGCGAAATCATTAAAATCTCGGTCCGAGCCGTTATAGAGTAAAGAAGCAAAAAAAAAAAAAAAAGATTTCGCGAGAACCTCATAATCGTAAATCAGTCGCGTAGTCTCCTGCGAGAGAAAAGCTTAAAATCTCAAATTTAACGTCGCTCGAGCGAGGAAACGAAGTTGAGAGGAGGGAAAAGAAAAAATTTCGAACTATATAAGTGAGAGAGAGAGAGAGTGTGTGAGAGAGTAAAGGAAAGAAGGCTCGACGTCGCCATCTTTCGTAAAGCGGGATTGCCCGTCGTCGTCGAGGTTGGCCGACGTAGCAGCAGCAGGAGCAGCCTCTTAAAGTGTTTGAGAAGAAAAGAGCCGAGCCGGTGGATTGAGAAGGAAGAAAAGGGGGTGGGGAAGAATAGGAAGAGTGAAGCCGCTCAGTGATGGTGATGGTAAAGGTGGTGGTAGTGGCAAAGGACGGAGAACCGAAAGTGCCGCTGCTGCCACGCGTTGTATATACATATAACTTCGTCACGGCTTTTTCGTCCTTGCTCTGGTATATATAAGTTTCGAATTCTGTCCCTTTTTCCCCCCTTCCCTTTTTTTCACGGGTTTCTTTCTCCCTTGTCTCGTTAGTTTTCTTTTTCCCCCCTAACCAGGATTTAATCTTAACCTTAAGTGTGTAACTGTTGAGTCGTGTTTTCGGAACAACCACCCGTACCGATACTTCGTGTCCTCATATTTTTTTATGTCTTTTTTTTTTGTTTTTAAATCCACTGTTGACAAAACTGACGTGACTAGAGTTTATCCTGCAATTGATTGCAAAAACTACTTGTGAAGTTTGCCAGTCGTAAACTACCTGCTTTAATCGGTCGTAAATCATAAGATTGTACTTTTTTTTCCTTTTACTTTTGATTGTATCCATGGTCATATCTATTGGATATATAAATATATAAAGTTTGATTTCGACGAAATAATATATTTCTTCAAAACACGAATACTCCGAAAAAGAATCCTATTATTCCGTATGATGCTCATCTTTGATATTCGGTAAACAAGGTCAACGTTCGATTTTTTTTTATTTTTATTTTTTTCATATCCGATTAAATCTCCCCCTCAAAATCGCGTCACATTCACAATAAACATCTTAAAATTCAATGAAAATTCGCTGCATCTCATTAGGACGAAAATCATGAAAGGCCAACAAAATGCGTAATATCAAAATAAAATAAAAGAATTTAGGACTCCGTAGCAGTAGCGAATCAACAAGCCTCCAAGACCAGCAAACCTAAAACTCTTCTTTCAAGTCAATATACCAAAAGAAAAATCCCAAGTCCTCTCCTCGCCAACTATATGTACTACACTCGGCATTTCTTTTTCCATCTCTTTTTTCCTACGCTCTTTCACTCTCCTCCTTTTTTTCTTCTCCCGGAGCCAAAAACTCTCATTTTCTCGGTGTGCGAGTATTCGACGTCTTTGTACATCCTCTCCGGCACACAGTGAGACTATTCCGCCAATAAAAGACCCCAACTGCAGCAGCAGTAGCAGTAGCAGTAGCATCACTGAAACGCGTTCCATCTCCAGCCTCTCTTTCTTTCTTTTTCTTCTCTGCAGTCTCTTCCTTCGCTGCTCTGTGCCTCCTTCGTTATACTCCCAAGGGGAAAATACGGGAGCGTGACGTAGGTCAGGACGAAAAATTTGCTGGCACTGCTCTGCTATACTGCTGTCTTGTTGGTGTATATATACATATATCGAGTTGGTGGGGCAAGTCTTATTTGGTTGAGGCCGAGGTAACCTGGAATTTTTACGACGACGACGACGCGCTGCTGCTGCTGCTTTGCGGGAAATAGGAGCTAGAGAGGTATATGTATACGGTATAAGAAGAAAAGAAAGAGGGGAAAAAGACTGGTTTTAAGATACGAAATAAGATGCGTCCCAAAATTCTCTTTTTCTTTTCTTCGCGATACCTTCTCTTTCACGCGTCGAACCTCTTGTTTTTTTAACTATTTATGTTTCTGACAACGACTCCTAACAATATAGATAATTTTTTAATTGCCTCAATTATTTTTTTATTTTATCAGCTGATAAAATAAATGATAAAATTTAAGGTTACATTGATGCAGTGATAAAATACATTTTCTAGGAATTATTGGTGTCGAGCTTTAATAATTTAACGGTCACATGCCTACTTTCAAATGTCGCGTAAATAAGAGGTAGAAAAGTAGGGAATAGCAAAACGTTACTGTGGCGACAGAAGGTTGTAGAAATGAATAATTCCTTTTTCGTATTCCTTGCTTCCCCATTTTTTTTTCTGATGGATTAAAATTTCAAAAGAACTTACAGATTTCCAATGACGTAGTAAGACCAAGAATTTTATACATAGAGCATCGGTTTGACTTACCTAGAACAAAAAATTAAAATTTATTATAAATCGGATGGATAAATGTAAATTTGTGGTTTTATTTATTTTTTTGTACATAAGATAATCTTTTTCATAATAATAGCATTAAAAGAAACGCAATATTTTTAGATAGAACGTAAATAATTTTATTTTTATTTTTTATTTTTCGCTAAAAGGTAGTATATGTACATAATAAAAACCATAAATAAAAACTAATCTTATAAACATGAAAAGTATAATCACTGCAGTCAAGTTGCTATAAGTATCAAGTCTGCATTGACATTATAAAACACTCACTTAACATCAATTTCTTCACAAGCATATACATAAACACACACCGCAGAGACCACCACGGCCACGATAAAGCAGCTATAATTAGAAGCTTATCAAACGCTCGCAAGAGCGAGAGAGAGAGAGAGAGCTTGCAAGAATATACAACGACAAATATACGCAGTCAAATAATTCTTACATTAAATGTACCAACCAAAAACCAATAAAGAAGAGGATAATCATTAACAATGCGCTCACGTCTTCAACCTCCAAAACAAGAAAAAAAAGCTTACAAGGTCCAAGGCGAGCTTGCAAGACTTTAACAACGATCAACAACCACACACACACAACACACACATATAGAGCTTTTTCCTGTTGCTTCAACTTCCTTACAAGAAGCTAGTCTCTCGCGACCTCTCAACTCGGCCGTCGAAGAGGCCTTCGCAAAACTCTTCGGCAAGGATAATAATAAGAAGGGGTCGAGAGTATAGGGCGTTGGTAACAGCCAGCCAACGTGTGTGGGTGTGGGTGGTGAATTGGTATAGAAAGAAGGAGGGCGAAGATAGAAAAGGGGCCAAGGGGGGGTTATGCCGACGCGTTCCATTGCCCTAGATAGGGCGGACCGACCGCCGTTCGCTTGATGCTCGCGCGCGTGCCGCAGTCTCTAGCCTCTTCTTTTCCTCCTCCTACTCCTTCTTGATATGCCTTCCCTCTCTTTTTCTTCTCTTTACTCTCAACCCTTATCTTTTTGCATACGCCTACGTTGGCTTGGCACTGCTTTTACCACGGAGCTTTCGAAGATGCTCAAGCTATACTATATGCACTATAGGCAAGACGCCTCTTCGATTATCGAAGATATTTGCATGATTTTCATCTTTCTTGAAAACTCAGGATGAGATAGATAGAGAGGAGCCAATTGAGGAGAGAGTGAGATGGATGTATAACCTGGTTTTGTTTGTGCTAAAGTGTAATGCTGTATAGTTTTGGGAAGGTTCTTTTTTCTGAGATTTTTGAAAATATAATTAGCTTTTAGTCAGGTTAGTACGAGAGTACGAATAATTAATGTAACATTACATATAAATGTGAGGGATATATCGATTGGTATAACCTTCTCGTTTATTATATACTTTGTTGCTGAAAGCTTATACAATTGTATATAATTATTTTATGGTTATACTTGTAAGGAAGAAGGTTTTTACCTTGATCTAATATTATTAATTTTCATACTAAATTATTTTTGTTTCCCAGTAAAAAAAAATAAAATGTTTAATCAACGAGTTTTAATTCTATAATATCATTATTTAACTATAATAATAATCCAAAGGGTTATTATTTCTTTAGTCAACAACCATCAGAACTTTTGTACAGTACGACAAACAACTTTTCTCAAAAAGGTCAAGGAAAACGATAACAAGCTCAAGCTTTTTTTTATATTAGGTAAAGCAAATACGTCATTGCAAGCTCAAGTAAATAAACATATAAAAAGCCAAATGACAAAAAAAGTATAAGTACCACAATATATATCAGTACCTATATAATATAAACCTTACAGTTGAGTTCATCGTTCGACCAATTCACACAAGTGCATTTCGTTCTTGAAGCTTTTGCGCATCTCACCGTGATCGCTCTCGAGTGACTACACTCCGACGTCCTTCATTGTCAAGCGCCTCTCACTGACTCTCGCATATAATGCACGCCTTCCAATTATTACCTTAGCCTACTAGTTCATTCTTATCCCCTCCTCCTTCTTCATTCTTCTTACATATTATATGAGTGAAACGCCCTTCGAGAAATCATAAAATTTTCTCGCGATTTAATAATAATATTTAGTTTCACAATATTTAAGAACAAGATTTTACATAAGAAAATTTTTTGATAATCACATTTTTTTCTTTTACGTAATATATTTTCAATCAAAATAAAATCAAATATTATTGGGATCAAAAGAAATAAAAAAAGCCGAAAAAGATTACCTTCAAATTTTTGCAAAATTAATTGAAACGACTGCACATAAAAAAAATATTTAAACTCAAACCAGCTAGATCGTTGCAGATACATTCACGGAGGTCTTCTTTAACAAAGAAAGAAAGAGAAAGAGTCAAAAAGGCCGAACGACAAAAATGAACGAATAGCCAAAAGAGTATCCATCAAAAAGGGCATATAATAAAGAAGAATAAGCATCTCCTTTTCCAGTCAAAAAAAAAAAGAAGGTGTAGGAGTAAGAGGCGCGTTCTCGGTTTCTAAGAAAAAACTGGGACAGCTCACATAGTGTGTGTCTATATAAACCATCAAGGCATATTATATATATATTCGCACAACCTCACCTTAAAAAACTCGACTCTCTCGCGGAATGTGCGCACACTCCCGCGATGTTGTATATACATATATATTAAAAACAACCGCGGCTAATATTCATCTCGATTTTCTCAGACAATCTACATCAGAAAAAGAAAAAAAAGAGAGACACATAAAAATAGAATAGAAAAAAAAAGAACAAGCAAGAGAGCGAATCTCATTCCTTTAGCTAACTCTTCCTTTTTTTCGCTATATACTTAGGTTTCTTATTGCTATTTTTTATCCCCTTTACTACTACTAAAGTATAGCTATTTTCCTATCCTCTCATCCTCACGCGTTGGTTGCTGTAGGTTGTTGCCTGCTAGTGTATATATACACGTTTACTTGCTATTGCTATCCAATCGGCCTTGGCTTTCTTTGAAATTTCCGTGATTACGGAAAAGTATACGGTAGCTATGCGGGAGGGCCGGTGTGTAGATATATATATACCTACTCTCGATGGATAATAGTAAGGAAGCGGGACTAGAATCATCTCGAGAGATTGATATTGGTTATTGAAACGCCATTGGGGAACTGATAATTTCAGCTGTTAACTTTTTTTCTTTCTTTTCTTTTCTTTTCTATTCTATATGCTTATTTCAAGCACGCTTTAAAGCGCTTGATTAAAGCTGTATTCAATACTTTATCGAAATTTTCATCCAGAATTATTTTTCTAGATATATATAATATATCATTAGATCAATCGTTCTATTTTTAAAAAATAAATCAAAATAATATAAATAAGTATTATTTCAATTAATCTTTATATAAAATATCGGAATAAACAATTTATTTGTTACAGATTACAAATCTCAGTGAAAGCAATCGTTCTTTTTCTCTTTCTCTCAATTCAGCCAGCTTTGCAGAATCAAATTGTCGCGATTGCAAGATAGTGCAAACGCGTTTCTGATTTCGCTAGTATAGCAAAGAGGGGAAGATAGCTGAGCTACGAGGGCAAAATAGGTGGGAGGCTACCTCTCGGAGAGTGAAAGAGAGAGATAGAGGGAGAAATTGAGGGGGAGGGATATAGGGATAGTGGATGCTAATTTTAAAGCTTCTCAATGTAGGTCGGTCAGCGTGGGTGTCTATTAGAGAATTAGAGAGTTATTTCGTATTTTATTTTTTTACTATATTTTTATTTTTATTTTTTTTTTTATTCACGCGACCTACGTCTGCACACCCGAGTGCTATAGGGTGTATTATATAAATTGAGATATCAGTTGCTTCTAAGAGATCCAGGTGGCCTCTATCTTTCTCTCTCGGGAGCTTGTAGATCGTATATACTAGGAGAGCAACAGCAGCAGCCAGCCTTTAGAGAACTGAATATGTTTCGTACGTCGTGGTTAGATTTAATTGGACTCTGAGACTATTTATACGACGACGTTATTTATTATATATATGTATATACTGTAAAGCTAGAGTAGCTGGAATGAAATTTCAACTGTTGTGGGATGTGTGTTAAATTTTGCGATAAAAAAAAAAGAAAAATTTTCAAGTGATTGGTTCAATTAAAATTAATTTTCAGGAAGTGTAGTAGCTTTTTTTTTATTCTTTCTTGTAATAGATTGGCGAAGAAAAAAATATTAAAGTTGAAATAAACGTCTAGGTTTAATTAACACTGCCATGTTAGAAAAATAATCTCTTTGTCTGATTTTTAAACCGATTAGTAACTCTTATCCTGACATTGTAGTCGATACTAAAAAAATCTATAATGGACGAGTACTTAGATTTCATCAAAATCAAATTCTCAAGAGAGAGAGAAAAGAATCCTCATACACTAAGCTTCAATTCTCGGCTTGAAAATAATTAAAGTCTAAAAACCTTTAACAAGAGCTCGACTACTCCCATCGATCTTTGAATCGACATACTCTACGAGAAAAAAGGTACATATTATAAAAAGAAAGAGAGGAAGCACCGAGAGACCAAAGCGACACTACCATATAGTGAGAGGAGTTGAGCGAGTGTGTGTGCCCTTCGAGTATTCTCGAGGTACAAGCAGAAGCAACAAAAAAGAAGAGAGAAGGGAAAAAAAAGAGAAGAGACGATCGAGAGACGCAGGTGAGGCTTGCTGCCTGCATACACACACACACACACACACACACACGAGCGAGAGAGAGCAAGCAAGCAAGCATATGGCGCATCGTCCTGCTTTTCCTCTTCCGTCCGCCCTGCCCCCTTCCTTAGTCCGTTCATTGTCGTGAGCGCGGCTATTTCCTGTTCCTACCCTGCATATACACATACATACATACATATATACACTCTTCTCCGCCCGGTCGATTTGATACCTGCGCGAGAGAGCTGGTCGAGCGATCGGCCTGAAGAAGAAAAAAAAAAAAGAATCACGAAGCCGCGAGTTGGTAGAATATATATGTATATACTATATATTATACACAGCTAAAAGAGGAAATACTATGAGAAGAGGGAAGCCTGCGAAACTGGAGAAGTAGAAGAAAGTGGATAATATCGGATTGTGTATACGTGAGCTGCATCATGTATGTATAACGTGTGTATATATATGTGTGTTTTATATTGGTTTTTGCAATTGTTGGCTTGGATTTTTGCAGATGTAATTTTTTTTTTTTTTTTAGTTTAAAAAAAAAGAGGGTATATGAAGGGAAAATAAGGTGAAGGAGGAAGAAATGTTGGATAGAAAATAATGGCGTGTGGTTTAGGTCGTGGGAGAGAGAATTGCAGTGTCTGATTAAGAGTAGCGAGGAAAGGCGAGGTTACGAAAGGGTGGCTTGGTATGTAGCTCGTTATTAAATATAAATAAAAATTCTAGCGAATTGTAGTAAATTTAAAAAAATTGTAGTAATTATTAAATTTGTTATTGATTGCCAAGTATTTTTTAAAGACATTGTACTATCAATTGATAATAATTATCAAATACGTATTAAAGAAAAAAAATATTATACACCAAAAAGGAAAAAAAAAAAAATAAATAAACAATATAATGAAAAACCAAAATCAAATAATTTTCTATTTTACCAATAATCAGTAAAAAAAGCTTTACTTTATAAGGAAAAATGGAAAAGCTCAAATAATCAAAAGAAAAAAGAAGAAGAAAAAGAAAAAAAGAAAAGGGAAGTATGGGTGCCGGGAACAATGACTCCTGAAAACGAGTAGTAGGTAGGTATATGTATAGTAAAGGTAGAAGAAGGAGGAGGCATCGTAGAGAAGAGCTTGGAATTCCACTATAGCTTCTGCACACGAGCCAAGCGCGAGCGCGGGCGGCGCGCGCGTAAACCGCTACAAAAGTGGAAAAAGAGGCATGCTAGTATAGATGCCTAGAGGTGAGTAAAAGGAAAGGGAAGGGGATGAGGAGAATGGATGGAAGGAAAAAGCCTGAAGAGAGAAAGAGGAGAAGGGCACGAGCGGGAAAACGTGGCGGGAGAATCGAAAGATGCCGGAGGGGATGTAGTCGAGAGAGGCTGGAGGGTGAAGGAATATATAGGAAAGGCGAAGTAAGTTGAAAAGTTGACGCAAAGAGAGTATAGAGAAAAAGAGAGAAAGCTTTTCCTCGCTCTCTTTTATTCTCTTGCTTTTCGAGCCTTTAAATTCGTTTTGCAGTAGGGAGACGTATTTCGTTTTTACAAATGCATATATCCCGAGCTTTGTAGCAAAGTGAAAAATGTTTTCGATATTACCCCTTGGTTTGAGAAGAGAAAGGGAAGTGGGAGTAAGAAGGAAGAGCGAGACGGGAAAGTTCGAAGTTGAGAGTTCGCGAATCTTGATGGAAGTTTAGTTAAGCTAATTAAACTTGCTCTGAGAGTATAATTAAAAAATTAGGTCGCATGAGAGGGAAGGGGAGGTGGAAAAAAATAATTATTCAAAGTTTGTACTTGCTGTGAGAAAGATTTTGCAACTTCAACTTTGAAAAAAAAGAGAGAGAGAAAAAGGACTTATGATCAGTATAATAATGTAATAACTGTTTAATAAGATATTCGTTGGTATTAAGTATTTTTATGTAAAAAATAAAAAAATTATACCTTTTCCAATGAATTAAAACTTCTATAATTCGTTTTTTAAAGTCTTTTTTATATTCAACAGAATATATTTCAACTAGTCTTTGAAGAATAATTTCCGATGCGTGACAGATCAGAATGACAAACACCAGGAATCGAACCCACGATCATGTGGATTACAAAGCCAACGTTTTGCCGATAGAGCTATTCGAAGTCTTATCAAAATACGTAGTTTATTTCAATAAATATCAATAGATTAGTAACACTGAATTACAGATGAGTAATAAAACTTTTCATCTCATCCCACCAATTAAAAAATTTTTTTAATCAACTAACTTTTTCTCTTTACTAAAAAAAATCTTAAATTAATCATAAACTCACCCTAAAACAATACCATAACTAACAAAAAAAGGCTTCAAAACAATTCGCAAACAAGTTAAAATCGAATAAAACTAAAAAAAAAAATGAAGAAAGGTCAGCACACATAAAAAAAGAGAGTATTGTATATCCATACAAAATAGCAAACCCATATAATTGTAGAGTCTCGCCTACGCTCTACATCCACACATCCACATCTACACACACACACATTAAAATCCAGCTCCTCCTCCACATCGTTCCCACAGAGCATCATTCAGACAGACAGACAAGCAAGTATTCGCATAATATAGCTAAGCCCGCGACTCAACGGCAGCAGCAGCAGCAACAGCAGCGCAACAATCTCTCGAATAGAACTCCCCCCAAGGTCGTAGTCGTCGTCGTTGTCGGCTATATACTCACTGCGGGGCATTTAATGCGCGGCCGCGGTAAAACAGCTGCTGCTGCTGCTGCTACTTGCTCTCTGTTACTCGCTAGCGTATATTCTCGCTAACAGATTTCTACCTTAGCGACTGCACACTGTTTCAGTTTTCTTGTGTTATAAAGAAGAGAGTATACTTATAAGCGCAAGAGTCGTATATCGGAGTAAGTGCGGTTTTGTATCGTATCGGCGCGCGCCTCTGTTGTTGCCGATGACTTACCAAGCGATCTCTCTTATATACTCCTATACTATATACTATATAGCGTTATTCTGTCGCGCTTGGCTTATAAGATATACACGATATATAATACATATAATCGTGAACATAAGAGAGAGAAAGAGAATGAGAATGAACCTGGCTTTCTTTCGTCTCTCGCGGCGAGAGAGCCATTCCCCACCAATTTACCACCTCCTACCGTCAAATACGTATCGTACGCATACACACATACCACTTGAGTTGGCCGATTTGCCGTGTAATATGTGCAAGACAGAGAGAGAGAAAGACTCTCTTATTGCCTTCTCCTTCCCTCCTCCTCCTCCTACTCCTCAAGGTCTTTGCACGGTGAGTATATTGCCTCGTACGCGGTGCTTGGATTGTGTGTGTATATGTAAGAGACGCATTGCTTTTGCGTTTCTCGCGTACATACATACATACCGTTGAGTTACTTTCGCCCGCGGCCATCGAAGAGACCCAAGCTCTTATATATAGCACCAGCAGCAACAGAGCAGTATTACTCCCCTATCTCCTCCTTCCCTCACTTACTAAGCGCACTTACCGACACTCCTATTAGCTCTGCGCGCGCTTATATACATATATACATCTACTCTTCGCGGTACCGTGCAATATGAGAGAGCCCACCTATATTATACGCTTTCATCAATTTCAAACCAATATATGTGTATGTATACTATATATAAGCATTACGGATTATACCGACTTGAAGTATGTATACCCCATATATGTATGTGTAACGCATACGACCACTGATTACGACTTGATTTTTTTTTATTTTCTTTTTTGCTCTTGTTATACATTGTCTTGGATTGATCAACTACTTCAATCGATAATTACTTGAAAGAATAATCGATTTAATTTGTTGCTGGGATATATACTTTGATTGAGAGAATTTCGTTTTTTTAAGAATTGAGTACTAACTAGTGGAGTACTTGAAATTTGCGCAAGGAGTTCTATTACTGCAGTTCTTAGATTTCACTTTTGATTGTAGTGTATTTATTACAATTAAGGAAAATTTTTTTTTGAGATTGGAGTTGTGTGCTGATTGAATTGTATGGTATAGATACTTGTAATCGTACGGTTTTGTTTAAATTGTATGTTCGGATCTGATCAGCTGATATATTTTTTATTTTTAAATAAAAATAAATTTTTGGTTGGAAAAAAACTTTTAAATTCCAATTTTAATTAAATATACTGAATGTCATCGCAATTGTTCAACTAAATTGTAATTCATTTACAACAATTTCAAACATTCGTAATTAAATTTCTAAATTTTGTACACACGTTTACCGTAACGTTTATTAAATGTCTCACACCAACAAAATCACATATTACATTAATCTTACTTTATATTTAAAAATCTTTTACACAACCAATATAACCCAAATTCAATTCAACCAAAAATAACACATTCATATATAATAAATAAATCCTACTTCAAAACTTTAATCCTCAAAAGCTGCAGTCACAAAAAAAGGTCTCATATAAAAAAGAAAAATAAAAAAAAAGCCTCTTTAACGCATTATCAGCGTGACAAATCCAACGCTTGCAAAGGAAGTGTCCCGGGTCTCAGAAAGACTTCCGTACCAATAAGACGTCATCATACATACATATATACATATAAAAGCAGCAACGATATCCCACAGTGTCAACGTAACCATATAATAAAGAAAAAAGACAGAGTAAGAAAAAGAAGAAGCTAGTATGTAGGCGGTGGAGTAGAGGGGAAAAACGTGAAAAAATCCGACCAGCGAACCTACCGGCCACTTAATTGGGCGGCCACTAAGTTCATTGACCTCCCCCCTTCCCCCAACACTATATATTTCTCGGGTGAGGCCCCGCGTGAGTAGCGCTCGCGCTCTTGCCTATAAGACATGGGACTATACGGTATGTATATACATATACATATACACCACGAACTAGCAGCAGACAAGTAGGAAGTATCAACCTGGGAAAAGCCGAGAAAAGGGGAAGGAGGAGAGAGTAAGGGAGGTGGGGTTACATAAAGAAATAATTAATGCTTGCGGTTGCTCCTCCGTTCTTTGGTATTTCTTTTTTTTTTTTTTTTTTTTTTTTTTTTTTTTTTTTTTTTTTTTTTGTTTTTTTTTTTTTTTCCCTTGTGTACTACCAGATGCTTTTATCGTCGTCGCGAAAAAGTATGGTCGGAATTCCGTTGACGAGTGTATCTTGTGTATAGGTATAATGTCGGAAGAAGTTTGTGTCTCTCTTTTTGTCAAGTTCTTTCTTTTCTTTCAGCTAGAATAACTTTTGGCCTAAACGATCACGTGCGATGTTTTTTTTTTTTTGCTCTTGGATTATACATGCTTACACGTGGCATTTCAAACTGGATGAAAAAGAAAGAAAGAAAAAAAAAGGAGAGATAAAGAGAGAAAGCAGCTCGTTAACGAGGGTAACCCTAAAGTCAGATTTTCGCGATCGTCTCTTATAATATACGCTTTTATTTCCCTTTCTCTTAACTCTGATGTGACATTAGAGAAACGAGCGGTACCCTTTGCTCCAACGAAAAACTGCACCCGCGCAATTTTATTCGCGAGAAACGACTTAATTAAAACCTCGTTTTTTTTCTCATTTCTCTCTTGCCCTCTTTTGCAGTAGTTTGTGCTCATTGCATACATTCAAACTCTCTGTTAACTTCCAAACACAATCGCGACGTCGTTGGTCTTTAGAAAATTTAAAAGCTTAAACTTTTCATTCGTGTCAAATTACACACTATTATACGTTTAAATAAAATTTATTATATACCTATACATCAATGGTCATTAAGAACAATATTATTAATACTAAATTATATGTTTATAAGTTATCAATGCAAAACTCGGTCGGATCTCAATAATCAAAACAATAATTCGTATGTCTGCGTGCACATTCTCTCGAACAATACGGGATGTGTATACCACACATGCAACTATATACACTTCAATGATATATATGCATATCATCTCAAATTTCAAGCTTGCTGTATAAGCAGTAGCTGCTACAATAACAGTAGTAATTATAGCAGTAATAGTAGTAGTAATGGTATAAGCTCGAGCCGACAAAGTCGATATTAAAAAAAAGAAGCAAAAAGTCATTAATACAGGGAACGTTGACACTCGCACGTTTGCTCTAAACGTCACCACACACTCTAATGTGCAAAAATACATACGCGTCTAACACCCCCTCAGTGACACCAATCAAATGAATCAGCCACTAATACAACCCTTTCTCTTGCTCTAATTCTTACATAAGATTGGAATTTGGTATATTGGTCGATGATAAATTAAATCTACACTTTTCGACTGCTACAACAAAAAAATAAATAGTCATTTGCCAAAGTATGAGACATCGGTCTAATTTTTTTTTTTTGCCTAACTCTTTTACTCGTACTACTTTGTATATTCCTTTTTCCAACTATACTGTTATGGTTTTGCCACGTATACAAACCTTATCTATATCTACTTTTCCCTCATCTTTCTATTTCAAGTATGTACGTACGTACATATACGCAAAATGTAATTTAACGCCATGGAAGAGCCGGAAAACTCGTTCACCTCAACATTCTACTACACAGCCCTTATCCTCCCTTCTTCTTCTTCTTCTCCTTTTTTTCTACCCTACTCATAACGCAGATACGCTTTTGACAGCTTTCAACCCTCTCTTGCCACTCTATTCCTCTTCTTTCTCTCACTTCCACCTACTTGCTTTTATCACCGGACAATTGGATCTTGAGCCGCGTACACACGTTAGAGTTACGTGCGTTCATTTGCGATTCATGCGAGAAAGTAAGTGAACGAGTGAACGGCCTTATACACACACACACACACACACACACACACACACACACACACACACACACACACACACACACACACACACACACACACACACCTGTATAAGAGATAAAATTTGCGATGAAAGTTTAAAATTTTCCGTCGTAACCACCATTTTTTTTCTTCTTTTTTTTTTTTTTTTTACTGGACTTGACTTTGCGAAAAGTTAATGGTGGCAGTACCGGGTCAGTTAATTATTTAAAATTAAGTTGAAGAAACGGGATTTTACATCATTGCGAGTAAGTCTTGCTTGGGCGTGTATGTATTTGAGAGAGGCCACGAAACCTATTATCCACTTTACGCTTTTATTATTTACCTATACCCTCTTACTACCACTACTCGTCTCTTACAAACTCCTGTTTTATCTTTTCATTTTGGAATATAAAAGTAACATAATTTAACAATATAAATCATGCTTTATTTTTTTTTAATTGACATATCACATTTATGTTAATTTTTGACGATTTCTCACATACTTAATACCAAAATAGAATATAACAATTAATTGTCCAACAATATATTTTCATTTAATATCATTCATACAATTATGTACATACGAAATTATAAAACATATATAGTGCACTAAAAAAACGAAACAGAAATCCCATGATACTCGATACATACAGAACAAGTGCAAAAACTAGTCGATCAGAGCAGAGCAAGAGTAGTAGTATAAAAGAGAAATACAAAATTTGCAAAAGCTTTTTTTTTCTCTCTCTTTTTTGGGCTCGCATATTCAACCTGTACACTATACTTCAAAAGCTACGCCATACTGCTGCACACAGTCTGCTAACAGAAGAACTACCTGGAGTACCTATATACAATGAAAGTCCACGCGAGTGAGAGAGACTCGCCCTCTTCCTTCCGCTCTCCTGCTCCTCTCTTTCTCTTCTTCTTCTTCTAGCGCGTACATTTTTCTCACGCTCGCTTATAGAGAACTCACATATAGTTACGTATATGTATATATGTATATATCTATATATCTATACATAGCTAAAACTCAAGTTGGGCCGATGAACCAGTTACATGTGTCGTGACTATGTTTTTCTATCCCACTTCTATCTGTATAGTGTTTAGAGATCTGATATAGGGTGTCGAAGACATTCGATGTTATCCCTACAATCGTTTGTGCGTATGTACAATTGAACTTACGAAAAAGCTTTGCCTTGAGAAAGTGATAAGCTCAATGTACAATCTGTGTCTGTGTGGTATTCGATGAAGAAACAATTTTGAATTATGTTAAATAAGGAAACTCTAGACTTAAGTATATCATATTAATCACTTAAATAGTATTGTTGAACAATAGACAAAAATATACATTTCTCAGTCAATCAATCCAATAATACAAGCAAAAAAAGAAGAAGCAAAATTTAAAAAAAACCAGAGCTGTAAATGACAGTTTTCACAAGATGAAACCATAGCTTATCAAACAAACATATATACATAAAATGTTACTCTCTGCCAATCATCCAGCAAAAATTGCAATACAACTTTATATTGCACGCAACGAGCAGGCACAGAAATCGATCGCGCGAAAAAGTCGAGTTCGAGTGCGCGCGTGCCGGGGTTTTATCGGCCGAGGTACTATTATATATATAGAAGGTATATAAGGAGAAGGGAAGAGAATGAGTGAGGCTGCAGGCAAGGACGGACTGACGACGACTACGACGAGGACGACGCCATTGGATTGTTGGGTACCGTCACGCAGCAGCTGTAGGCGAAAGGAACCTCCTCGAATCGAGTATATATGTGTGTTTCTGCACTATATTCCTCTACTTTTCCTCTGTGTGTGTGCACATATTGTCTCTTTTCTTTTCGATCTTCTTTCTCTTTGTCTTTCTTCTTGCTCGTTCGTGTTTTGAGAGGATAAGCCCAGAGCTTGGCTGATTAGATAAAATGTGCTATCGTTGCAGTTTTCGAAAGAACGCACATGTGTGTGTGTGTGTGTGTGTGTGTGTGTGTGTGTGTGTGTGTGTATGTGTGTGTGTTTTCCTTGTCTGGATTCACGTTTCTCTTTTTATTTTTTTGCCAACGCGGAAAGTATAACAAAAAAAAAAATACCCGGTAAATTTCTATTTTATGGGTTCATAAATTTTGTTATGTATGACTTATGATAATAATGTTGTGCTTGTACGATAAATTAATTGAATATTTTTAATCAGATTCTTAATTACACATATATATTTTGTACAATAATTTTTATCAATATCGTTCGATTTCTTTAATGAATTATTATTTCTTTTCTTCTATAACCAATTCTCTATATTCATGTTGTAATCATAATCTTGATATTTTATTTTTTTTTTTAATTTTTCATGAATATTCGTTTTAATTGCTTTAAAAGATAAAGTTGAATAACAGGAAATAAAAAAAGATAGAATAAGAGAGCGAGAGAGAAGTGGTAATATATACATATATCAATAAAACTCGGTTTTGTATAAAAGCTATTATTGATTAAGCACGTCTAATAAATGGGTTTATCTGCCATATACACACATTTTCGATTATACGACACACATATATACTACACGCATACTATTCAATCTCTCTCACTCTCCCCGCGCCGCTACCGCGTCAAGTCAGAAGAATCGATATTAGCCAACTAAACGCTATATCTCCATTTACCATCTCTTAACACACATATCGCATTGTAGGTATATAGACCATATTGTGAAGAAAAGTAGCACCGCAGTGAATCGTGAAACACCCTCTTCTATTTTTTTTTCTTTCTCTCTTTATTACTCGCAACTTCTTAACTTTGTTAAATAATTATTACTCATATCCGATAGCATTATTCAGTCGTGCATCGACCGTTTTATCCAACCAAGAAGGAGAGAAAAAAAGAGCTTTTCTTTTCTATATACACTATGCGATTGACAATAAAATGGTTCAACGACGTGCGGGTGCGACCAGTAAATATATAGATATATAATAGCCCAAGCATCACGTGTCAGCCGATCAAGAATCGGGGTCGAATATATAAACGACCCTGATCGTTCTCTCTCTCTCTCTCTCTCTCTTTCTTACTCTTCCTTCCTTCCTCGATGACGCTATCACAAACGATTATTCACGCCCTTTTTCACCTGCGAATAGAACGACGACAAGCAAGAGAAGAAACCTCTCATCCTATTCGATATCCTTATAGAATCACCACTTTACCTATACCAACCTAAGGATGGAAAATTCCGGTTGGACATTTTACTTGAGATTCACATACATACAAAAACACATACGTACGTAGGGTCATGGATAACTCGATTTCTCGTTTACGTTCATAATATTTTTTTATTTTTTTTCGAGACTCAATCGAAAGACCCTTATATTTTTTAAGCCACGTAGTATTAAAACTTTTCTTTAACCTAAGAGGTATATGTACAAAAAGCACTCTTTTTCCCTCCCAGATTGAAACGCAGAGAGAGAGAGAGAGAGAGAGAGAGAGAGAGAGAGAGAGAGAGAGAGAGAGAGAGAGAGAGAGAGAGAGAGAGAGCAGAGCAATATTTAAAAAATTGCACCCACCTTCTTTAGAGCGTAGAGAGTAACCCCTTTATTCCTTTCTTACTCGCTTCTTTCTCTCTCTTTCCTATCCCTCGCGTACATTTTAATCTTCTACCTCTTCCTTTCTTCGCATCTCTTTCTTCCTCTCACTCAACTCACTAAGCTTACTCTCACGCTTACGCCATCTTTTCCAACTTCCGTCCTTATCTATACTCCAGTCCTCTCTTCGTCAGGCTGTTCTCACCCTCGATATACCCTACCTCCTCTTCTTCTTCTTCTTCTTCTCCTTCTTCCCAGCTTCTCATCCCCTCATAGTCGTCCTCTTACCGTCTCTCCTTCGTCATCCGCGCTCCAACGATATGTATATAGAGAACCAAGCCTTATATTTTCTCTATCTCTCTTTCTCTCGGAGCGTATATAGATTGGATGGCTCGAGGGTGGAAAAGCCGATGCTTGGCTGCTGTATACATGAACGCCGGCGCCGCTACGTAACACGTATATATCCACCCACCACCCCCTCCACATCTCATTCTATCTTGCACCCTTACATTCTCCCTTCCTCATCTTATCCTCGGTATATATATATATATATATATATATATATATATATATATATATATATATATTTCTCGCGATTTTCTGCCCTCTTTTTTTATTCTTCTTCCTTTCTATCAGCAAAAAGCTAACTGAACTCTATATAGCAAGCACAGCTTTCGTTTTTTAAAATCATAATTTTTTTTCTTCTTTTCTTATTACAAGATTGTGTATGTGTGTATGTAACTTTTTTATATGTTTAACTGAAAAATCATCTCACGTCTAACAGGTTCCTATTTTTCTTTTTTTTTTTCGACTTTGGAAAAAATTGAGCGAGAGAAAGAGAGAGAAAGCTAGGACAACGTACTCTTGGGTTTTTCCCTTCTCTTCTCTGCACAAACCTATTCATTCGACCGATCGAGGGTCGAATAAATTGCTCTCGTTTTTTTTTTCTTTTCTTTTCTCAAGGACTCGCGTGAAAAAGAGCCAAGCCATACATATATATTTACAGACACATATATATACACGCGAGATATTCTAGTAATATTAAGCTGCCTAACCTCGGTTTGTGAATTAGCAGTTTCAAAGTGAAGTTTGACAGGAAAATTATTCAGTTTGAAATCACATTGTCTGGTATATCGCGTGTCAAATAATATATTATTTTTGGAGTTATCCTTGATAAATCATGTTAATAATAGGGTTACAATGATTGGAAAATTAAACATTTGGATATTATAGTTTTATTTAATAAGTAAAATTAATTAAAATTTTATTCGGATATTTATTTGCGTAAAGGCTAACAGTTTTCAAGTATGTAGAAAATTTTAATTTAGAATTTTTGGAGAGTACAAGTTATTTATAAAATACAACTTATTTTTGCTAGATAAAATCCGTGAGTTCTTATCGATAAACCATTGCTGATGCTTGGAAACTTCTGACACTTGGAACGTTTTCTTTTACGGGACACGAGAGCTTTAATAAAACGTGTTTATTGTGCCGCGCGTCGGAATGGAATTTATTCGAGTGCGATAAGTTTGATAATATCAGCGCAATTTGGGTAGAGATGATTTTTTATGAGATCAAACGGAAATTCAAATGGAATTAAATTTGAAATTATTAAAGTTTATTTCAGAATTTTATTTCATTATCTTTATTTCTTTTTTTTATATTGAATTATATTTTCTAAAATTAATTAAGTATCTCGTATTTAAAAATTTTTAGTCATTTATTTATAATCGAATTAAACCATCAATGTCACAAATAAATTACAATCACTGATAATCTGATGGAAACTATTGTTCAAAGAATTAAAACAGTCCCTTTACTGATCGACTTAAATATCAAACACTTACAAAGGGTGATGTAAAATAAACTAAACTCAATCATTAGATTAAACTTTCACTACATCGTTATCCTATCAAAAGAACAAACAATTCACAAAAGCATTAATAGGGTATAAAACCAAATATTTTCATTAGAAACTAATCAAGCTCAGTCTAAACGACAATAAAACTATTACATCGAAAGATAAAAAGAAAAACCAATCACAGTAAAAAAACGAGATACAAAACAAAACGAAAGTCATCATAAA
Source organism: Leptomastidea abnormis (assembly GCA_030522805.1). Taxonomy (NCBI): domain Eukaryota; kingdom Metazoa; phylum Arthropoda; class Insecta; order Hymenoptera; family Encyrtidae; genus Leptomastidea; species Leptomastidea abnormis. Next base: position 23,975 of record JAPYZE010002212.1, read on the forward strand.
CTTTTTCCAAAAAAATAGCATCGTTCGAAGTTTCATAAAAACCAAAGCGCAAGTCTGGAATAATATTTGTTCACATCCAGTCCTCCCCTAAAAAAAAAAAAACCTGCAAAAAAGCAACACTATTGCGCGATCAAAATTCAGTCACTCTCGAAATAATTTAAATCATCCCTTTTTGTTCGCACATATACGCAAGCTTGACACGAAGTGTAGATCGACATCGACAACTCTCAACCATTTATATATCTATACATACGATAATACATAAATACACAAATATACACACATAAAAGCACAGGAGGTATATGTATATATACGCGGCGTGTGGCAGCAGGTATATAGGCGCCCACAGCGCGAATTTAATTTACAAGTGAACTCTCATCAAAGCAATCATCAATAATTTACATGTAAATTACCAGCGTTACAATGCGCGCGCATCCAGGCATTATTTCAGCCTCAACCCCCCCCCCCCCTTCATACACCCTTCCATTCCCTCTCGTCGCAGTCTCGTGGATTTCTATCTTTCTCTCTCTTTCTCTCTCTCTCTCATTCCCCAATATCCTTCTCTGTAGAGCTTCGCTCTAGCTACTACTCTCCCCCTTTTCCGGCTTTCTGCGTGCGGCTCATTCGTATAACGTCCTTTCTCTCTTTCTCTGTCTCCTATACATAGTTATATAGGTGTATATATACCGGTAGACTCTCTCTCTCTCTCTCTCTCTCGCGCGCGCGGGCGCTCTCTCGCAAGGGTCCCTAATTTATTTCCGTGGACCTCGTTCGCTGAGGCGCCCTCCGAGGATCTCGAGAGAGAGAGAGAGAAAGAGAAAGAGAAGGATAGAAAAGAGAGAATGAGGGAAGACTATATAAGACTAAGGCCAAAACGAGCCATGGATACGAAGAGAGGTGTGTCTGTATGTGTGTTTGTGTGTGTGGGTGTGTGAGATTATGGCCGTAAAACGCTTTCTTCTCTCTCTATACACACAGCATGGCCAAGAGGCGAATGACTTTGGTCTATACTATATACCAGTGTCTCGAAATTCTCTCTCTCTCTCTCCCTTTCTGCTTGTTTGGACCTCGTCGCATCTACTACCTATCCTCTTACTGCTGTTGCTGTTGCTCCCTGTCTATCCCTCATCCCGTCCTATCTAAAACATTGGAATTTCTTGCTTATTTTCGCCCCTGTTGTCTACCATATACCAAAATGATGTCTCTAACATTTAACTATGTTTTTGTCGGCTTTCTTTTCGTTATATTCTATTATATATCAACTATATGTGTCGGCTTCTAATTTTTTTCTTTCTTCGCTTATGTATATAGATATCTCGTCACCCGATTTTCTCATTTGTCCGATGATCTTTCGGTATTTGCAAGGTTTCGGTAAAAGGATTGATATATATTTATACTTTCTTTCTCTGGTAACGGCTGTGGATGTCTGAGTAGGAAGAAAGAGCTTTTAATTAAAGAGATGAAATATAGGTATGACGCGAATAAAGCACTCACAGTTGGGTTATATGTAACTAATTTTCGAGTGTCGTCGTCTTAGTTGTTTGACGAGTTTTTAATTAACGACGTACATTTATACATATAAGCTACAAATAAAGCAAAAGATGATAGAATATTTGTCGAGATGGTAAATATACTTTTTTCACACTTAAAAGCTTGACGCTTTAAAATAAACGACGTAATAGAGCTTTTGAAAGTAAATAAAAAGCTCGTTGAGATTTAGGAAAGATTTTCAAATTGAGCTTTTACGCAGTCCATAACAGTCATAATATATATACAATCTTCATTATTCATTTATTCAAATACATCATGACTAAGCACCCAATATTATATCAATTTTTTTTTCCCTCAACATCCTAGCCATATATCAAAATAAAGAAAATCCCCAAAAAATCCGAACATGACCAAAAAATCAGAGTATAAGTATATAGCTAGAAATAAAGAAAGCTTTTTGAAAGAGACAGAATGTAGTGCAGCATATCGATAAACAAAAGCTTCAAATACATATCCCTCTTAAAGCAAACCCCTAAAAGGATCATCCATTTACTGAATAAATAAATAAAATCACACTTACGGAAACGATGCGGCATACGATGAAACGAGTAAACTCTCTCGATATTGAGAATAGACATTGTACGCACTATCTCCGTATATAGCTTGTATATGTATATATATATACAGAAAGAAGGACATAAAGTGCGCAAGCGCGTATCTGTAAAGGAGCAAGGGACTTTAGGTAGAGATGAATACCGAGATAAGTCGGACAACTGGCTTTTTCTCTCTTCTCTGAGAAATATATTTGATTTTACGTATAGCTAGAGGAGGTTCTGGGGTGTGTGTCGGGTCGTTTCATGTAACTTGGTGACGATAATGCTATGGGTGTATATATTGCGTTCAATGTGCTCTTAGAGATTTGAAAGAGAAACAAAAATGAAATTTGATATTAGAATAGGACTAGAGGAAGGGAAGGTTTAGTAAGATGTTGATCACGAGAATCTTATTTCTTTTTTTTTTTTAGTGGCATTGACGCTAAAGCCAATATTTTTGTTATAGATTTTAATTGTATTTTGATGATACTTGGTTTAATAAAATAATAGAATAAGTAAGAATAGAGACATTTACAATAATAATGGTTGTTATTATTAGAAGATATATATAAGTTAAGATAAAGGTATTCAATAAGTTGCATGATCAAGTGATTATCGATTTGTTCAATTTCTAGTTAAGCTTGCTTCTTTACTAGCAAGAACAACAGCTCAATTTTCATCGATATGATATTTTAAGTTCATTTGGAAACCACTCTATTATCTTGATAATGATATAACCCCACAAAATGCTATTATGATCTCGTATTCTTCTTCAAAATTAATTTTCTGTGATAACCTGTTATAACCTGAAATTTAAAATTTAACCAAAAACACATGTTTATTTTTATCTGACCTAAAATTTACTCAAAAGCTATGTTTTATGAATACATAAATTTTATTTTCTTTAAAAAAAAAAATTAAAAAAAGTTACCCTCTACATTCTTGGTCATTATTTTTTCTTCACTTCATTCGTCTTTCGTTATAGTTTTCAGATGCTTTACTTAAAATGCTAACACATGTTTCAGAAAGGCATTTGTCATAGCAACGTACATCAAAAAAAGAGGGCTTCTAAAGATCTGTAATAATTTTTTCTTCCTTCCGTTATTAGTATACTTTTTAAAAAGAACTAAGAGTCCTTTTAAAAGCTCTATATGATAAACAATATCAAGCTTGTAATCAACAATCAAAATCTACGATCTACCATACCGTAAAAATCAAATGAAATCAACATAAGCCAATAGGAATGTTTTACCGTGGCATCATCCCAAGATCGTCGGAATTCCGTATAACTAACTTTATTCCCTCGGTCACCCTTCTGTATTCCAACACAACCACTTTATACATAGCTTCCAAGTCTTTATTTATGCGTACGCGTGTGTGCACACGCCTATATCCTACACCCGCAATTGAAGGGGAATATATAGCAAAGACCCTCGAGTCACGCATATATTTTTTTCTCTCCTTTTTTTTTTTTAATTTAAGCGCATTCGAGTCGGCACGTTTAATTTAGCACAAACGAAAAAGCAAGAGGGTGACTAGGTACTGGTATATAGGTATCGCGCCTGTAATTGTCGGATATCGTCGTTATTTCGTTTGTACCACACGATTGGTTTATTTATTCGGCTTTGCTGGATTAATGAAAAGGCTTGGGTGGTTTCAGTAATTGTAAGGCAGTATAACCACCTCGACAAGTAATAGCAAGAGTCGATTGAAATAAGGTAGGAAAAACTTGGTAAAGCAAAAAAAAAAAAAATAGAGTGGGTGTGAGAAAAAAAAAATGAAATAAACAACAACGCACATTGACTTGGCGTTTTTTTGATGAAAGAGAGCTTTTTCTAACGCGCCAGAGTCCGTGCAAAGAGACCAAGATGAAAACACTCTCCAACACTTTTACACGTATATACATACACATATATAGAGCTCGCGGCTTTGAAAATCGTAAGCTTTGACGCGACTAAGGGAATCCATAAGCTACGTTGAGAAAAAAGAAGAGAAAGAGACAGAGTAAGAGAAGCTTCGTGGGCGTACGTCGGATACATCGCGGAAATGGAAAAGTTAGCGAGACAGCTATATATATATATATATATATATACGTATACACAGCTAGACGCAAGTTGTTGGCGCCTCTGTGCGAATTTCAAATTTTGCATGTAAAAGCTTACGAAAAAGCTCGATGGGACGACGTAGGTGAGGAAAGTATAGAAAAGAGAGAGAGAGAGAGAAAATTCTTGTCGTTACATCGTCACTACGAGTAGTAGTAGTAAAACGTGACGCTTTCAAAATGGAAATTTCATTCTGGTGCTGTTGCTGCTGATGCTTCTTCAAGGATTTGCAAGTGGAAAAAGCAGGAAACGCTTGAGTGTAATGCTAATCCGATAAGTCAAGCTTTATGCTTGACATAGTGGACAAGGTAGTTAACGATATAGAACCAAAAAAAGGATTATGATTATTATTATTATTTACAGTTAAACGTGTTGTCAAACATAGGAAATCACGTGGAATCTCTTAAAGTTAAAAGATGGACAGAGAAAACAAGACAAACCGGTAGTTCTCTAGAGATTATCTGAATGTCTCTTTTTCTATACTGCTATAGTGTGCTTAACTCAGCAGCAGCAGCAGCAGTACCACAGATAGTCCCTTAAAGAAAAATCAAAAAGCCGAAAGAGCTTTCGGCGCAAAAGGAGAAAAGTAAATTGGTGCCGGAGAGTTTCCGGAGTAAAAGGCATATAGGGGGAAAAGAGAGGGGGGTGCAATTACCCCGTCAAACTTTTACGAGAACCATTATCTCTGTCTGGTAGAAAGGGGGGAGGGGGTAGCGTTTGCGTGTCCACGGCCTTGGCCGTACTGTGTGATAGCTTTTCTGTTAATTTTTCAAAAGCTCGTCGCGTAAAGCTCTCGTGCATATTGTAAAAGCTCGATTGCCGGAAATCTATAGTGTGTAAATTTTATTCTCTCTTTTCTTTTTCAACCTTTCCCACATCCGAATAATTTAAGTGATTTTTTTGTCAAGTTATTGGAAAAGTTTTGAAGGTTACAATACGAGATTTTGTTTTTATAGCGTATAAGGTATGCAAGAGAGAGAAAGTGACCGAGGGTTCGAAGTTAATTTTTACAATTCGAAGCAATGGATGAATCGATTTTACAATTTTGGTATTACGAGAAATTCTGCGATATGTTCCCAATTAGGAAGTGGGTATATCTTTTGAATTTTTTACGACTTTAAAGAATCAATCGATTTCTTTGAATTTTTTAAAATTTCATTGTGCAGTGTTGAAGTTTCAGTTAATAATCCCATGTAGTTATATACCTTTTAATGACTATTTAATGATCGCGTAATTCATGGAAAATGCAATCGAATATACCTTCTTAGTAATATAACATGCAAAAAAAAATTATCGCGTCATACAAGTAAAAACACACAAGTAATTATGATAATCATACAAAAAAAAAGAAATTAATTAATCAGGTACTTTATAAAAAAATACAATTCATATAACGTCAATCACAAAGCAATTTGAAGTTTAATCATACCAAGCTAACACCAGCCCAGACATTTAAAAACTTTGTAAAAGGTATATAAAAGTACACACACACACACACGTATACCACTTCGAAAATTTGTCCACGACAAAGTTTATTTTAAAAATCGAGGTTAGATAAACCCGACATTTGCAGTCTACCTCAGCTCATAGTCTCTCATCCCCCCCTCTATACTATACCTCTTTCTCTCTATATCCCTTTCTTCTCTTGAACCGTTTCTCCTGTGCTACGGAATTTATTGGATCCCAGCCAGCAGCAGCAGCGCGGCGTGGTGACGCTCTAATGTGCATTAAAACTAATTTATACAAGAGGTTTCCTCCTCCGAACAAGTGACTATCTCTCTTTTACACTAGATGTATATATAATACGTGTGTGTGTGGTGGTGGTCCTCACGTGAAATTCATGCCTGAGATGAATTTGGAAGAGCTCTGATATCTGACCAAGTAATCCTCTTCTCTCTTTTTTTCCTCCCTCTAATTTAACGAGAGTCAAATAGTGGTAATGTTTAATTGAGGATTGATTTTATTAAAGGATATGTTGATGTGAATACTTGTGATTCTATTAATCGTCTGGAATAAAAACATCGTTTTAAGAGGTGTGTAGACGACAATAAGGTACTTTTAAAGAAGGTAATGGATTTATCGATTTGAGAAGAAAGTTTTGCTGTCCTGGACAAAAAGTGTATGATGATGGGTCAAAGTTTTGAACAATGGCATAGAATCGAGAGAGAGTGTATGATCGATATTTCAGAAAATTTCGTGGCAATTATGATTGATGGTGTATTTATTATTGGACAACGAGAAAATTGTTATTCGATGTTGTCTATATATAGGATATAAACCATCATGATTATATTAAATATATCAAATGATAATAATTTTATTTTTATATACATATATACGAGAAAATCATATGTATTCAGAAAATTCAAATTAATCAACAAATCAATCGTAGAAACGTCAAAGACTATAATGCATGGGTGGTAACGCAGCTTTGAAATCAAGATCTAACCATCATCTCATTACGCCTCCTCGAAATATATACAAACACTCATACACACGTCACACATACACACAATCCAAAGCTTACTGCCCAAAGCATAGCTACTTAGTCGTGCACCCACGGCACATTTGTACAAGGCAAAGAGGAGGAGTACCACGCACGTAATCCAATTACGAGAGGGATACGAAAGGGAAAGCCTGTAAACTAAAGCCATCCTTTTCACGCGCAACAGCTGACCCCAAACGAACCCTATAGAGTAGTACTGACGCCACCACCACCACCACTACTACTGCTTAAATAATCGAAGTTTACGTGATGTGCGTGTGTGTACGTCGTAGCCAATTCGCAAGAGCATTAGGTGTGGGAGATAAAGAAAAAAAAAGGTGATAACAAAAAAATAGTCGGGTCATAGAGGTCACGACGTATTGGGAGGACGTCGTCATATACAGTATACGTGGATGAGAGGTAAAGGTTTGTTAAAGGTCGAGAGAAGGTGCTCCCCACTTTTTCTCACACTCTCTTACTCTCTCTGAAGGCGTCGAGATCAACCTAACGTTTTACAATATTGACCTTTGACCCGGCTCAAAGTACGCAGACGCGCACACACTCACTTACACGTCTCACATCAGCACCTGCGGCGCCACCTTACCGCGTCATCCCCATCTCTTTTCTTTTCTTTCATCCCCTTTTGATGACGTTACCACACTGTAAGAGACATATTATTCTTGTTATTCAGTTCTATACATTTTATAGTTCAGGCTACCATGTTATACCCTTACAATTTTTCTCTTGCAATTTTACTAGTTTACTCAAGCTCTTGCAAGCTTTTGAGCTTTTTTTATTATGCAGGATGCACGTCCGTTTGATATCACGCATTTTTTTTCTTTTATTGGTGTGTAATATAGATAAAAAGAGATGTGCTTGTACAGACAGACGAGGCTAATTAAAATAATTAAGTTCCTGCTTTTGTGTACAGAAATATTGCAGGTCCATTGCTATATACTAGTACGTGTTGGGATTTTGTTTGAGTTGTTGCATGAGGAAAAAAAAAATTATTCGCTTTGAGTCTATGGATTTTGCGTTTGATGAATTTGCAAAAAAAAAAAAATAGAAAAAAAAATGAAACTCACAAAATGCAGCTTTGCATAACATGTGCGCGTTGCTTTCGTGTTTTTTGACGTCTACTGTAATTGAAAACGTGCGTGGATTTACGCCTTTTGGTTGGTATATTTCAGTTGACCGTTGTTTTAAAATTTTTTTAGAAAATTTAGCAAACCAATTTATTTGAATGATTAATCAAAAAGAATCCTTTTTTCAAAATAAAATCATTTTAAATTCTCACAATAACCTTTACTATCTAAGAATTAGATAATTGTAGATAAACATCAATTTTAATTAATCATTCCTAACGTCTTTCTCTCAAGGGACATCGAGAAATCAGTCTCTCACATACACACACATACATACCACTATCAAGAAATAAGGACGCCTATTCCGGAAATTTCGCGGCCATGCGTGCATCACTTTCAGATCACGTCTGCAAATAACCCCACTGATGTATATCTCTCCTCACACTACTCTCTCTCTCTCTCTCTCTCTCTCTTACCGATCTCTTTGGTCGGTTTCATACACGTGCTCGGCATTCGCTAGTTCGATGGGGAAGTTCTAGTTGGATTAGCCTTACGCGTCCTCTATATATACCTCGCCTAAATCAATTCCCAATTCGCTACGCAAAACTTGCCTCTCTTCTTCCTCCTCCTGGACCAACTAGTTCACATCCATCTCTGAAATTTCGGCCGATATCAATGTTTCATGCTAACGCGTACTTCAGACCTCAATCGAGATCAAAGAGATATACATATCCCTGGATACGCACTACTTGGTTTAGGTATACAGCTTATATTAAGTGCGTCACATGGGATGTTTTGGGGACCACATACTAGTCTCTCTGACGTTATATAGTCATATAAGTGGAAATCGAAACGCGATATAAGCAAAAAAGTTCATTGCGACTGTACAGCGTAGGTGTATTTTCTTTTTTACATAATTTGATATTTTGTAAGAATTTCTGGCGCCACATAGACTTTTCGTGCGTATGACAAATATAAGAAGATCTTGGTATAGGAGGATTAGACAAATCGTCAGTTTATACAATACGTTGGTTATCCACTGTTATACGTCTAACAGACAAGTGACTCGACATTTGGCAATTAGTACGTAATGAGACGTAGTCTAAATGCAGAAATCTCGTAAATCAAAATTAACAAACTGTAAGGGAGCTTTTCAAAGAATTATTCTGAGCATAACAATCAATTCCAATAGTTTCATTTACAAAATAATTCAAATATTAACATTGTAACTTTGATAAATTTAACAAATTGTATGAACCAATAATAATTAAAAATAGTATCTCTAATCTAATCTAACTGCGACATCAACGTCAAAAATTTTTAAACATAAAATTTTCTCGTATCCGCAAACGTGCAATCAAGTGTCGAATGACGCGTCTCTCTCTCTCTCTCTCTCTCTCTTTCTCATCGGTATGCCGTCCTAATTACAACGTCAAAGCTGGAAAATCGTCTCTCACTCTGCAGTAAGGTAATAAACCTTGTCGTTAGGAACGATGGTAGTAATAGTAGTATGTATGTGTATGTGTGTGCGCGCGTTGAAAAGGAAACAGCGTAGTACCATATATAGATAGAATATCTCCCAAGTGGCGCCAGAAAATCACCCGGTATATTGAATTAATCAATAGACCATTAATTAGTCATCTCCTATCATCGACGTCTAATTATTACACCTATGTATATATCTCATCTCTGCTCTCGTTGTGTGTTCGATAGTTATATTATACACGCCTCTTCTGTCCAGCCCTTATAATCGCTTTTAATCTTCGGAAAAGCCGACAAACCAGCAGTAGCAGCCGCCTATATATATTTCTCTCTCTCTCTCTCTCCCTCTCTCTTCCTCTATCTATCTCTCTCTTGGTAGCATTTGGAAGCTGCTCGCATTAATATTTGCTATTTTACTTAGTCCAAGTGCTTACCACCCCCTTCTTCCCCCCCTACTCTCGCGGTATGTCGGCTATAGAGTTGGATTTGCATTTTGGACGCGTGAAATGCGCTTCTCTTCTCTCTTAGGCTATCCACCTCCCCGCTCCCTTCCAGGACGACGCGTTAATTCCATAGCGAGATCTGTTCTCTGCCGCCGGAAGAATAACAAGCGTCGAGACGTCGGCTCCTGAGCTTGAATTCGGAGTGAGAAGGTATGGGAGAGAGAGAGAGAGAGAGAGAGAGAGAGAGCTTATGAAAATTTATAAAATCTCACTTGTTATATGGATTTCTCTTATACTTGTTATACAGAAACATTGCTAATCTTTTTATCCGCACTTCATTTATATTTCGATAAACATCTGATAAATTTTGACTTTCTGTCTTATCTTCATCAATTATACTCGGTCTAATTCAAAATTTATAAAATTATTAATAAAAACATTTACTAAAAAGTATTATGCTTTTTCAAAGAAAATGCAGGTATGAATAAGTCAATAAATTTAACGTGAATCTGACAGTCAAGAATATATCCACGCCCACCCTTGAGAAAAAAAAAAAATACCTAATACAACATTTCGATCTTCGCGGAATTGCGGCTAATCATTCGTAAACCTACAAAGCAAAAGACCGAAGAAGAAAAATAAAAAGAAGAAAAAAGAAGAAGAAGAACTCGTTATAAAAGAAGAGAAGAACTTATAGCCCCGCCGGAAATGTCTGGCGTTGCAACGAACGACTGAAGTAGCTCGACAGGCCTAAAGGCTCCTCTCTTTCTTTTTTTTTTTTCGTTTCTCTCTCTCTCTCTCTCTCTCTCTCTGCTCGCGCGTCATTAATTTGCTGACCCGAATACAATCTTCTCAACGCTATACGTCTATATCCCTATAGCAACGTATGCGCACCCATCAGCATCCATATACCAACAAAATCAAAATATAAACCAGATAAATGCACGATCTCAATAAATACATACAACTTTAGATACATAAAACAGTTTCACTTGTATAGAGAGGATATATATAATCGCGTCGCATACGACGAAAACCCAAGCACAGTAATCGATATTCAACAAGAATGGAAAATATAACTCTCTCTCTCTTATTCACAGCACCCGCTTTGGTTGGTATAGCCCCTAAGTTCGACCCCTTTTGCTTCTTTTTTTTTTTTATTTCTTCTTTTTTCTTCCCGACTACGGCCTTCGCACAGTCTTTTTTAACCCCTTACCCGACCTCCAACAACAACCCCTTCTCCCTAACGACAACGACCGCGTGGGCTTTTTTACTTAGGACTTTACCCCCTGTCTCGAGTCTCTTGAGCTGGCTATTAGGCGAGAACGAAATAAAGAGAGAGAGACTTTTTGAGTAAGTTGAAGTGTGTTAGGTTTTGTATGTTTTTAATGCTTTCCTTTGATAAAAATATATATCTACATGATCGTGGTATGTGCTTTATATTATTTTATTAAATTTTTCTTTCTTTCGTACACAGTTCATTTTATTATAAATAATTTGACAACTATAACCCCAGACAGCTCTTATCAAGACAGATAAATACAACCAAAAATTTGGCATCAAAATAAAATTCTCATCTTCTTTTCGCAAGTATATAATAAACTCTTCTCGAAGAAAACGACTAGCTAATATCTATTACTTATCCCAGATGGCCTACCGGATAATCCATCCTAATCCAAAAAGATCGCCACTACATAATTTAGACGCAGCACTTACAGACACTCACACGTACCTATTATATATATAAGCGCTCTGGAATGTAAACTATCTTCACTCTCTCACTCTCTCTCTTTCTCTCCTAAATTATCCACTTCTCCTTCTTTACCTCCTATTTCTCGCTAAAATTCGATCTTTCTCACTCTCCGCGTCGTCGCAAAATAACCATCACACATACATACAATGTTACCAAACTATCTATACTATATGGTTTAGATAGTCTGTGTATTATATATGTGTGTGTACGTTGTATTATTCTCAGTTGTAGTTACGCAGAATTATAATTGAGATCACCACTCGTACGCGTTTGCTACCGTCTGGACCTATATATATATATATACAACAAGGGGGTTAAAAGAGATGAAGGGTAGCAAGCAACACATAATATATACAAGATAGAGAAATAGACTTATGTATTATTATATTTAAACTGCCAACATTCTCTTTATCAATATAGCCTTTCTCTCTCTTTCTCTATCCCTATAAACCTTCTCTGATTCCCATTTTATTTGCTGTAGCTCTATCCTTCCTTTATATAGCGACTATATAGCACACGCGCTGACTTTCGCTTGCATTTACGGCAATTACCTTTTCTCTCTTTTTCCCTTCTCATCTTCCTTCTCTACTATATAGCACACCCAATTCACTATACCAAACAGGAGAATGAAAGAGATAAAATGAGAGGAGGAATAAAGTAAGAGAGAAAGAGAGATGAGATGAGATTCTTGATGATTATTAATCTTTCGTAGACGGCGTTGCTCCCTTTCTCGTTGCGAAATAAGTCACAAAGTGTATAGTACATGCTGGTGTTTTTGTGTAGATTACTTATACTTGTCTCTTTGCTTAATTTCTTCTTTTATTGTGA
>JAPYZE010002213.1:0-17310 GCA_030522805.1 Leptomastidea abnormis
GGCTCGGCGAGTACTCGAAAAGTCGAGCACTCGGCTCGAACTCGGTCAAAAAACTCGACGAGTCGAGTACTCGGATTTTCGAGTACTCGCACACCCCTAGTAAGTACCTATATTATACATACATAATAGATATACTATTTTCTACAAAATTCTATTATTTTCCTCTATTTTGAATACTAACAAGAGAATTATAAACTATATGTAAACGAATGCTATAATATTTTTGTTATTTTAACAAGCTTATATTCTCATTTAACTTAAGATTTTTATCAACAACTCAACATAAACAAAAGCTCGTGTGAGCTTTATTAATATCAAACTTTCTACACATTGAAACGCCTTTACTTATGTAATATATATTATCATAAAAAAATAACATCTAATCTAAGATAAAGTCATAATCATTAATAAAAAGAAAAAAAAAGAAATTATTAACGACATTCGTTGAGTACCAAATATTTTTTCAAGGTATAGGTATACACTTACGTCCTCTACACAAACCTTCAATTGCCCCCCCCCTCCCCCCCCCCAAAAAAAAACCCAAGTAAATAAAGCACTTTCGACTTGTCTCTCTCGTTAAAATCCATCCTGTTCTGAGTTATACTTGCGAAAGAAACCCTCCAGCATTATATATATATATATATATATATATATATATATATATATATATATATATTACAACCTACCCGTCGAATTAAATTCGCGTTTCCAATTTGCCCAAGGGCCACGAGAGAAATCACGATACTATACAACGACGATCCGTGTGTCGGATAATCTGTTCAAGGTAACCAATCTCAATGATTGTCTTTTGTATTTGAGCTAAGAGGTCAACGATCTACGACATTCTGGTCCCCCTTCTTTTTCTTCTTTATGCACATGTGTAAAATTACGAAGGCTATATGTCGGAAGACTCGTGTGGGCCTATCTGGTTCAAGGACGTGACTTCTCGTCGGACAAGTGGACGTACTTTGCCGGACGGCTCGTTATTTTGCTGCTGGACACACACACACACACATATATCTATATATATTATACACACACACACACATACACGTGTGTAGATCTCGGCCCGCTTTGTATTATTGACTTTCGAAACGTCGAAGCGGTTATCCTTCCTTCCGCAGCTTCGACTCGAGTTGCCGATTAATCATGCGCTTCTCTGCTCCGGCCTTATACTATTTGGTCTTTCTCGCGAGCGAGCGCTTTGTGGCTTTTCGATTATGTTTGTCTTTCTTCGCCTTGCTATAGTAAGTATTATATTCAATTATTTTTTTTTTCTTGTTATTGATAATTGATTTATTCTTATTTTTTTTTATTATGATTATTTTGATATTGCGAAAATATTTTTATAAAGAAATGAACTTAATTACGTAATTTATTAATTTATTGACTTTTGTAAATATTAAAAGTAAAATGGAAATTTATTGAAAGTGAAAAGTAGAAAGAATTTTTTTTTTTTTTTTTTAATGTAAAATTATAAAATAATTATATACGTGTCTAGGATACAATGTATTGTGAGCTTAAGGTCAGCGAGATTTTTTGAGGTGGTCCTTGTCACAAGATCAATCATTAGATAGATATGCTAATACAATTTTTTTTTTATTCATTTAATATTCATTAAATCTATAAGGTTGAATATTTAATGAATAAAAAAGAAAATTGAGTATTGATGTGTCATTGTCGCAAAAAGAAAAAAAAATAAATCCATTCACCAATGACAATGAAATAAAATTAATATATTTTAAATTGAAATTTTAATTAAGAAAAAAATTTTAATTTTTATGTCTAATTTATTATATTGGCAATAAGTGATAAACTTGAAATTGCTTTTAAAAAGTTTATTCAAAGTAAAATATTTATATATATCTATAATAAAGCAATACACTTATATATTAAAGAAAATTGAAATTCACTTGCTAAGAGAGATAGATAAAGTTATGAATTTTTCAATATAAAGAAACTTACAGCTTTCAACATTGAACCTCCCTCTTAAAGTTAAAACCGAGATTTCACTTTGTTAAATATACCCTTCATCTTCCCTTTCTCTCTCTCTTCCATTACATCTCTCTCGCAAATATTAGATTTCAGCTTTCGTTTTTTCAATAATGTACGAGAGAGAGAAAGAGTAAAACGAAAATACGAGAATTTTCAACTTTGTAATACCATCTCCAGCACTTGGTAAGATAACCAAAAAGAACGCGAGTATTCTCGATTACAGATTGCGCGGTCAGCGATACGAGAGAAGATGGGAGTTGTAGAGACATTAGATTCCCAGTAAGAAGAATCCACTCTCTCCCTCTCTCTCTCTCTCTTTCTCTCTCTCTCTCTCTCCCTCTCTCTCTCTCTTATACTTGTACCAGTTCAACTCCTTTCTCAGCCCTTTTTCTCACGCTGGTATAATACGTAAGATAAAAAAAAGGGAAGAAAGAAAAGAGGGTAGATAGATGGTTGGATGTGATATATACACTTATATGTATACATACGTATAGGAAGATCGATTTCAATCGCTTTTCCGGGGGGATCTGCGCCGTGACCGAGAAATGCGCACCTGCTGCCCTTTATTTCTTTCCGAGTTTAGTTCTCCCTTCCATGAACTAGTTGGCTGCTCATTCGATTAAAGCTCGCTTGATTACATGAACTGCGTATAAGTATAGGTATACAAGTAAAGCTTGAGCTTTAAAGCTTTTTATTTTCTTTTACGGTCGAATCGAGAATGTGCTACTTGAAATAAAAATCGTGTGATTTTGAAAAAATGATAGAGAGGGGAAAAGAAGAGTGTCCAACAGATGTGCACTCGTGCGATGTGCTAGCGAAGCTTAAAGCTCATAATGTCTTTAACGACTTATCGAGCGTGTAATTTTTGAGTCATAAAATTTAATATTTTTTCACAAGCATGGCTTGACCAATAGTTTCTAGTATTAAAAATCAGTGCTTCCAAGTATTACTTTTAAAATCTTTTATAAATGAAAAAAAATATAATATAATAAATACACTGATGTACTGATGTTTTATTGTTTTATCAAATAAAAAATATGTGTCAACATTAAAAAAATTAAAATAAAAGTTTATTTCAATAGGTGAGCTTTCAAGCGTGAATGTTTGAAAACACTTTCATAAGAAGTCCGCTTAAAATCACGTAAAACAAAAAAAAAAAAAGAAAAAAAAATTATTAATAAACTAAGTTAGCAAGGAAAAAAAAGTACACACGCAAAAGTTTTTTATATGTTGTTCGTAAAGAAACTTGACTTTCCAACATCAGCCTGTTCTTTCTCTCTCTCTCTCTCTCACTCTCTCTCTCTCTCTCTCTCTCTCTTTCTTTCTATATATATTTTTCCTTGCGCACTTTCAATAAGAATCCGGATAACCAAGTTTCGTAACGAAAAAGAAAGCTGTACAAAGTTATCTCAAAAGAACTCAGCTATAAATAATTTTCCCTTTACACTCCATCCCTCAAAACTATATATTCTCCATTTATTAATTACATTACATAACCCAAGAATCTTTTTCTTCAGAAAAAAAAGAAATAACATAAAAAAAGTTTACTCATTATTTTGAAAAACTTGAGAGAAAAATTTTCCTTGGCAAAGCTCGATTATTATATAATATAACACCTTCATTTCCGTCCAACACATTTATATCTATATCCGTCGAAAAACAAATGACTATCGGCCCAGTTAATTATCCATGGGGAAAAGACAGAGCAGGGTCGTACAAGAGAACCAAGGGGGAGGGGGGGGAGGAAGAGCTTTAATTAACGACGCGTCCGGAGACACTCGAGCTCGATACACCAACCAACTCAGATCTAGTCTCGCTTTTATACATATGAGTTACTATAGTTTCTTATGCCCTTCGGCCCCTTTTATATACGACACTAGCACGTGCAAGAGGAAACCTCGAGAGTTGGGATAGTCGAGAAACGTATAGTTCCTAGAAATAACAGCCTTACTGCAATGAAAAGTCAACCCATCGTAGTTATTACAGGTATGAAATTTTCCTCTTACTCTTTTCTTACGCGGATATCACCCCCCAACGAACATGGCAGTAGAAAAATTACGGCCGAGTTGGTTTTTCCCGCAAGCGAGATTCTTCTTTTATATACACTATATAAAGTACGACAGCAGCGGATGGTCGTGCTTTTATATATGTGGGTATACGTATATATACACGTAAAGTCAGGCGTCTAATATTATGACACGCCTCGGGTCATTCCTCGTGCTTGCGAGAAAAGCTTGTCAGTGTTTGATATGTATGTATATGTATGGTATGTGCTGGAAATGAGCTTGAGAAAATGGGCGATTCACGCGCTTGTTCTTACTATATGTCCCACCCCTTATTCTTGAGGAAAGATCTTTTTAAGTTTGACGACGGGTTTTACGGGTATTACTTTTTCATTGAGCCCGGAAGCTCAGAATAAAAAGCTTGAGAAAAAGCTCGTGAATTTTTAATTAAGATGAATTTTTTAAAAAGAAAGTGTGTGTGTGTATGCGTTGGGTTATCACTTCTAAAGGTGAGGACAACTTTATACTCTATCAAGTCGCTTGTCGGAGAGCTAAAATGAAAAATAAAAAAAAAGAG
Organism: Leptomastidea abnormis; assembly: GCA_030522805.1. NCBI lineage: Eukaryota > Metazoa > Arthropoda > Insecta > Hymenoptera > Encyrtidae > Leptomastidea > Leptomastidea abnormis. The sequence goes on from JAPYZE010002213.1 coordinate 4,576, forward strand.
AAGAAAATAAAAAAATAAAATCAAAATTAACCGGAAATTACTTTTTGGACCTGTGCTTTGTTTTACTTGCACATTTTCAACATGATAAATTAATAATTAATTGGAGTCCAGGTACCAAGAGACTTTATATACATATATATTTTTTTTTATCTTTACACACCTTACTATTTTCTTTTTATCTCACAACCCTTAACTTTTTATTTTACTTCTCCAACAAATAAAAACTTACTTCCAAAAAAGTCATAAACACACGTGCTCACAAAAGGTAAGTCAATTCTATATTATACGATATAAAATCCCTTCAAAAGAAAAGTTATAAGTATAGTTTATATAGAGATCCATCGAGAACAATTCCAAGCGATAATTAAAAAAATGTCGCGTCGTTTATATCGGCAAGAAAAAAAATCGAGTCAAGAGAGAGAGAGAGAGAGAGAGAGAGAAAGAACTCACTCACTCTCTATTTCTCCCAGGGGCACACGAGCAAGTGTTCAACTGGATATATAGGGTAGACACACGAAGAGGTAGGTAGGACGGAAGTTTCTCTCTTTCTCTTGGGGCGTCCGTTCCGGCGTGCACGTAGACTGGCGCCCGAGGTCAGGCTGGCATATACACCACCGGCCGCCAAAGATATAGGTCAATGGCATGTAATATCGCGGGCGAGCACGCGAGAGAGATTGGTGTGTGTGTACTTGCGCGTAGTTATATACTTCCAAGAGAAAGAGAAAGAGAGAGAGAGGAAAGAACGGAAATTTGCCGCGGGAGACTCTCCTCGTCCGAGCCTCGTTTTACAATGTCGTTTGTCTTTAGAACGTATACGGAGTAAAGCTAGGGATAGAACATTATACATAGTTGGTATATACCCTGCGATTAATGATAACTCAATTTGCCGTGCTAAAAAGTCGTTCTTTTTTATCGGCTGCTATACACTCTTTTTAAAATGGAAATTGCAAATGCGCGGAGAGTTAGGTATATATATCCGCTTCCAGGTAGATGACCTAATTTTGACTCGGTTATACGTGGTTAGCTTTTTAAACGTTCTTTTTTTTTCTTTTTATTTTTCGGATAACAAATGAGCAGTAAATTATTATTCTTATCTTTTTTTTTAGCTATTACAACTGTATATTTATTTATTTTAACGCGAGGAGATGGTTATACCGTTATAGTATGAACGATATTCGTGAAATGAAGTTAAGACTATCGAATTAATGAAATAACCCTTCATTCTTGATCGATTTCTACATTCTCGGAATTATACGATATATCAGTCTATTCACTCAATATACATTCGCAAGCTTCACTTTTTCTCTCTTTAAACAAAAATCGTAAAAATAAAAAAAAGGATGCAAATGTATATATAAAATTCCAAGCGCACACACCAGATACTTTTCTCCCTTCCATATACTAGATCGTTAAGTTAAACAACGAAATTTCATGCGAAACTGCAGTAAAAGTAGGTCAAATAAAAAAAAAAAAAAAGAAAGAAAAAAAAATGAGGAAGTAGAGAAGTAGTAAGCTCAATGTATACAAGCATCGTATAGAGGATCAAGTCTTGCTTTAGCCGCGCCTGCATGCAACTAAAGCCGACTACTACGCGCGTATATAGTTGCCGAAGAAGAGCTGAGAATTTCAAGCAGCCAAACGATCTCTCTGTTGCTGTGCTGCTGCTGCTGCTACTGATGCTACTGCAGCATCGTTGCGGTGACTTAGACTATACTCTATAAAGTTTGCTGCTTCCTTTCTCTCACGCGTGTACCAAGCAAAGTTGTTCGCAAAAAAAGCTCTTGGCAAACAGCAAGCTCATCGCAGTGCATGCGTGAATCGTTAACTTTAATACACATATAGGTATATAATACATGTATACATTGAACTTGCAAGTAAGAACCGATGGTTCAATCGAGAAAAGTGTACCCATACCCGTAACAAAGTTTAACTATATCCATGCACGTGGGTGTGGATGTAATACCAAATGTGCAAGCTTAAAAAGATAAAAAAGCACATTGAATGTATTTTTTTTTTTTTTTATCTATACCCGATGATTCTTTAGGTCGCCGTAGGCGTGTGCACTTGGCTTTTATTGGCGTTAATTAATTTAGTGCCTCTTTGTTGTGTTTTTTTTTTTAACAGTTCGTTCGAGTGACTTGAATTGAGGAAATGTCGGCTCGACTATATAGAGGTAAATTGCCTTGGGTCAATGGGTTTCTATTAGGTATTTCAATCACTACTATCGTAACTATTTTAATTAAATGCTTTGCTTATATATTGTACTCTCGAAGACTTGGTTATAATACATTGTTGCTCTTGTTTTAATCAAAATGATAATAAAAAAGTAAAAGAGGATGTTTTTAAATCGTAATTTAAAAGTCACATGGAATCGTTTGTTTATGTGGATATATAAGATTCGATTTGATATTTATTTTTTTTGGAACGGAGAAATACTATAAGTGCGTGATATATGTACGTGGGTTTTATTTATTTCAGAGAAATGAACTCGAAAGTGAGAGAGTTGCGCAAAAGCTAAGAGATTGATTAAGTGAGATTCTAGACGAAAATGTGCGAAAGAGAAAGAAAGATCTGGAACAGATTTCGAAATAATTTTCAATGCCGTAGTATGATGTATATAATAATGACTCCATTAAGCTTTTGACTTTTGCCACGCTTTGAGAGTAACCGGTTGTATACGTTTTTTTCTTTTCTTATTCTTTTTTTTCTGTTTTATAATCACTGTCAGATTATTAGTAGTTTATAAAATAGAGATTGCTCAGTTCACATCAAAAGATGTTGAGCTGTGTGTTGTTAAGAATTTTTTTTTTCTTATGAAATATGTATTAGCTAGGTTATATGAGTAAATGACTAGCTTTTAAAAATAAATTATTTTTAACTGCAAGCTCATTTTTACTACGGTAAAGACATTATTATTAGAAATAATGAAATATTCATAATAGGATTGGCTTGTCTTTAATTATCGAGAAAAATAGATTGTACCATTTGCGAATAATTAAATACTTGTAATTAATAATTAAAGAACTTTACTCTTGAGATAATAAAAGTCTCAAAAGAAACATTATGATCCATCATTTTTCTTGAATATACCTATAAAATTGCAAAAAAGAAAAAAAAAGTTTATCTTCACAATAAAAGTCTTCAAAAAACTTCTGCTAATTCACTAGAATAAATAAAAAAAGAATATCCGGTGAAGTCGATGCAGTACAACAGACTTTGAAAGTTCCTCATCAAAATGAACATTAAAAAATAAAGTAAAAAAGAAAAAAAAAATTTTTCCATCATAATACACTAAAAATGTAAATGTCTTTATCTCTGCGTTCAATTCACGCTACGACTTTATCGAAGTCCAATAGAAATTATCACCTACCACCAATACACAGTCAATCATGTCCATATCTAACAAAGTCTTATTCGCAGACTTATATATACGTATAAGCCACGCGCATAGACGTAATAAAGGACTAACAAAGTCGATTAACATGGTAATCGAGCAATTTTGCAATTTTCTCTACTTTACTCTTCTTCTTCTTCTTTAACCACAGAAATGAATAAGGAACTGAAATCCTTTCTCTTCCTCCTCAAGTTTCTCTCGGTTTCGTCTTTCTCGTCTTTTTCATCCTCCTTTTCCTCTCAAGCCGCGCGCTACTACCGTCTTTTTCAATAATTTCCTTATAATAGAATATACCTGCGGCTTTCGCTAAGTACTAAGACAGACGCTACTATTCCACTGCATTACGCGCGATGAAATCTCATTATAAAATATTTCTACGACTGTTTACCTGTAATTTTTTTATTACTATTTTTTTCTTTTTTCTTTTTTTTTTCTCTCGTAATTATTTGACTGACACTAAAGCTTCTAGTGGTAATTTTCCAAGAAACATTCAAGTCTATTCTATACTCAGTGTCAAATTGTCACGTCGTAATGTCGAGTAAAGAGTATAAGAGAGCGTATTAAGATGTCAAAATAATTTAAAATTACTTTATTAATGAGAAGAGCGAAGCATTTTAATTAACGTAGAGAAAGAGAGACAGAGAAAAGCTGGAGATAAAGAGAAAAGCCGAATACTTTTTGAGAAAATTTTAATCATGGAACTAACGAGATAAAAGAGCCCGACGACGTACACCTTCATTACATTTGTGCGACGAATGAAAAGCTCGCCGACGCAGCAGATGGTCGAGAGTAAGTGGTGACGATAACGCGAGAGAGAGAGAAAGAGAGAGAGAGAGAGAGAGAGAAAGAGAGTCTCGTAGTTGTCGTCGTCGTCATCGTTGGCGGTCCAGCGAAATTCGAGCGGCAAACACACATATCGCCTCGTCGGCAACGAAAGCTCTTTTTCCTCCTCCCCTCCTCCACACACCTTCTGCAAGTTTTAACGAGCTCTCGCGTGTGCTCATAAAGTAACTAACTAAAGTAAACATCGGACAAAGTCAAAGCTTAGCGCACGTACGCGCAAGTCGAGCTTTTGTACGGTACCGTGGCAGCAGCAGCACCGTGTGTATAAGCTTAGTTCGCTTTTAAAGCTTATCTCCCCCCTCCCCTACCCTCCCACTCTTTTGCTATTTTGTTCTCTTATTCGCATTGCGTGAATTTTGCGCATATGCGAAGTGACGTTTTTACGCGTCTTGGCTTTGGGGTTGATTAAAATAGAACGCGCTTTTACAATATCCTGCATGACTTTTAGACTACGATTTTACTGCGAGCTTGCAGCAACAGCTTGCATGAGCTTTTTTAAAGATTATGGTATGGATATAACGGTATGCGAACGCGTGAAAATTGCTTTCAATATACTTTTTACGTGATACTATATAGTAATGACTCTATTCCAATACTATTGATGATGAGAATATTGTCTGAATATTAGTTTTAAAATAAAATTGATGTTCAGATAAAGAAAATGAAGTTGATAATAAGGGAAGCTCTTTAATACCAACTCATCACGATATTTTCTTGAAGTACAAAGAGATAAAAGACAGGCATTAGCTAGCGTATTTAATAACGTCTTCCGCATCTCTAAGAAACGAGTAACAACGGATGAGCTTTTGCACGAAAGAGAGCTTGCGGCGATAATTTCCCGCTGGCACAGATTCCCGAAGATGCGAATATTTTGGCATCGACGGCTATGAGAGCATGTACCATTATATATACTCCCTTGTCTAGCAAACTCGAGACCACCGCCGGCGTATAATAATCTCTGGTCTTTTTTGCGCTATCCTGGATCGAATTACGTTGGATGCGCTGGCTCTGAGAGAATAGATTGAGTCTGTTATATAGACGAGCCTCGGGGAAATTTATGGAGTGTGCAGTCTTGGAGATTAATAGCCTTGCTTTATTACCCTTTTCGGAAAATTCGAATTTTATGATGTGAAGTATTTATTTGGATTGTAAAAGGTGTTGAGTGTTGTTTATACACATATACGAATGTTGTAGTTATATGAAAATAAGTAAAATTTTTTCCAAGGTTTTCCAATTTGTCTGATGGTATATACTGTACGTGCATATGATGAATAAAGTCATTTTTCATGTTCCAGGAAAAAAATGTGTTCTTTTTAAAAGAGATAAAGATCCATCAACTACGTGTAAATTCTTCTAGTGCATTTTTATGTTCCCTCATCTTTTTTTTTAAGTGACTATGTGTGATTAGTTTTTTCCATTCAAAAAGCCAACGATATTACGCAAGTAGTTAAAAGCACAAATAAATTTAACGCTACGACCAAATGAACATAAACTTTTAGATTTAACAATAATTTTACATTCAATCTTTCATATACACGTTCTTTAGAAAAAAAATATATAAATAAATAAATGACGCGTGATTGACGAGTATATTCTAAAATAGACGACGTTTTATCGACAGTTTTTTCAGTCACTATTTGACTTTTTTACAGATTAAAAATATACGAGAATTAAAAGAAATATTAAATATTCCATTTGATAGGTTATTCCATTGAAAAAAAACTATACGTGCAAAAAGTAATTTCAGTTTTCACAAAAATAATAAAAAATCGAGTTCAACGATCAATCATCAAAAAAACTGCACAAGCACATATCAAAAAATAAAAAAAAAAAAAGCTCAAAAAATGAAGTTGTTTACAAACAGCCAGACTTACTTCTAGACGCTTGTACCATTTGTTTATAAAAAACGATAGTACCAGCTACTTTTGCATATATCTTCGTCTCTCTCTCTCTGCCTTTATTGCCACTTGGCGCTTACCAGAAATACGCGTAGACGCTACGACTACTACAACTTCGGATTCCAATGCTTCGCTCGTTTCCTCGGCAATGCGGATATCCCCGCGGACGAGTACACTTCTGGCATTTCGAGAAGCTGGACTTGCAAGCTTTCGCACGGACCGACAAGTATTGCGTGGATTGCGGCCAATAAACTTTGTGCTTAAAGCTCAAGATGCGTATTGTGCAAAACTATATATATTTTTTTTAACTTTTGAAACAAGTTTAGTAGATAGCTAGTTGTTTTGAGGCGAATATTGCTCTATGCTTTTTCTAGAGTGGCTTTTCGCGCGAGCAGAAAAAAAAAATTCCCGAGGATTAGATGACTGGATAATACGGGTGTGTGTGTGGGACGTCGGATTACGCGACACGGACAGCTTATTGATTTTTACGAGTGCTTGTAAAAGCGAAAAAAAAAATATGTACGTGAAAGCAAAGAAGGAAAATTGCTGGAAAATTTTTTTTCGACAAAAATGGAATAAACATTTGCCATTTTTTTTTTTTACAGAGTTATTTTTTGTTAAAACCTGCTCTGGAATGTGGTAGTGTAAAAAAAAATATAAAATAAAATATATTCCAGTTTGAAACGAGGAATTAGAACGGTATTTTGTTAATAAAAGGTTGTACTTTTACGAAATTTACTTGCTGTAAATAAAGTATTTTTAATACACATTTTGTTATATGAAAAAGAAAAATAATAATAATAATAAAACAATGCAAAATATAATGCATTGTTTTTCAGATATGTATTTGCAAAAGTAGCGATGAGTCGCAGTAAAAAAAAAAGTTTCTAGTAAACAATAATCACCGAATAAGACTATATATATTTTTTTCACATTGTTCTATTTTTTTTTTTGTTATTTCAGCCTCAGCTACTTCAACAAAAAAAAATGTGTCTAACAACTTTTCTATCATTAGTAAAAAAGAAAAATCATAAATATATCATTCAAATATAATATTACATAAGGAAATAAACAAAAATTACATTTTAACAAGTTCATTAGCTCGAAAGTAGTCGTACACATTGCAGAAACAATATAATTGCCGTTGACCAAAGAGGACAACGTGACCAGGAAATACTTAAACAAGGAGGACTGCTATTTCTTAAATAACACGCTATACACAAACTACGACTCTCGAGAAAACGTAGTAGTTACACACACACAAGCTACAGCAATCGTTACCATCGATTACAAAATACATCGGCGCTTGGATCTTTCAAAACAACAACGTATATGTATGTGTATACACGTCCAAACGACCAGCCAGTCAGTCTTAGCACATCCTATACTCGCGTGTGCTTGAAAGCATAAAAAAAGAAAAAACGACAAAGTAACTCCGAGTCACCGGCTAATATAATTTTTCGGATGTATTTAAAGAGACGAGTCGTAGACCGATCAAAAATCCCGTCCAAGTAATATCACCTCGCCATCTGCCGGCAAATCGGCGTACACATAGAGCCGCGCGAATGGTCTCACAACGTCGATACATACAACGCAACCGTACCAACTTTACCAAACGTATATAACGTACAGTCGTCTCTCTTTCTCTCTCGGTAGAGTTCCGAGATGCCTGGTAGCAGTCGAGGCGAATCGAAAGTCAGTTCTTCTTCCTTCCCTCTCCCTTCTTTATTCTATTCTACAAGCTCGAGATTCCGCGGCAGTTCTCCGAAAGCGAGAGAGCTAGCTTAATTTCCTTGTGTAATGCGAAACCGACTACTACCTAGAATCTAGGAAGAGAGAATAGAAGAGGTGAGAGAGAGAGAGAGAGAGAGAGAGAGAGAGAGAGAGAGATAGAGAAAGAGCTTAATTATTTAGGAAATTCGTAGCGTGAATTCGCCTAGCTATAGCTATCTCTTTCTCATCCCAAGTCTATACGTTTATAACAAAGCTCTCTCTCTCTCTCTTTCTCACTCTCAAGAGTATATAGTACAGACTGATGTAATTGCGATGTTCATTTTAACTTAGAAACGCGATATATACTTATAATGCACACATACATATACACACACGAACGCGATTGAAAAAGTTAAATTGCTCTCGGGGATTTCTCATTAGGTTATATGAGATGAGCCCACCCAATGTGCGGTGGTGTATATATGAGTGGACTACTACTACTATTACTGTGACTGCTACTAAGGAGTATAGGTGAAAAGGAATGTTTAATGCTGTGTTCTGAATAAGATAAGACGTGTCGTTAAAAATTCCTTTTGAAAAATATTGGCATGGCTGCAATTTTAATAATGTTTATTGTGGATTGAGAGTGAATTTAGTACGTAAATTTATTTTAAAAAAAAGCATTTTAAATTTAGATTCAATCATAATTACACTTTGCTAATTTTTAGACGACTTTTTTTAAGTAGATAAAACCGAAACCACTCAGACCATCAAAGTATTCAAGTATAAAGTGACAACTTAAAGTCACGCAAATACCATTAATTTGGAATTAATCAAATTTTTTCAAAAAATAAATAATTCGTATGAACCACGGTTATAACCGTGATCTATTTTATATATATAAACCCAATTTATATATCTATATATACTCACTGCCATGCAAATCCATCCTTAATCCCATCGCGAAGTCGATCTTTAAAACTGCGTTGTCTGGACGAACCAAGTGAAAAAACACCAGGCCCTACAGACGGAGGTGCAGAAGCTGGTCCCGGTGATGTACCAGCTGGACTTTCGGAGCGGCTTGGTGTACCGCTCCCAGTAGTAGTGGCCGTAGCTTCCGGAATACTGCCCGCGTACAGTGCCATCGATACTGGGCCTCCGGGTATGGAGGTAGCGAGCAGGTTTCTTGCTTCTTATAGGCTCTTGATGCGTATTGATACCAGTGAATTTTTTTTTTTTAAAAAAAAAAGCCCGATTTTAGGGCAGTATCGATGATTTTGATGATTGGCTGACTGTACCCCGCCTCATTCTACTTGCGGGGTGAAGTGCCGAGATAGGTAACCGCTTGTAAAGCACTTCTTACACCCCTCAGAGCTTTGTGCTCAGTGAGCTAATTAGGGAGAAAAATTTTGTTTTATTTTTCCAATTGTTTTTTAGACTATAAATTTTCTCTCTCTTTTGATTTGTAATTGGGCGTTTTAATTTGGCAAATCGTTCAGCTCGGAATTTAAATATTTTTAAATAAATGCAGACGTTGTAATTATTCATAATTCATATTATACGGTAGACTTAGCTTATATTTGAAAATTCTTGACTGCTCATTTATAACATTAAATACCTTTGTTATAAACGTGTATTGTATTGCGCAAGTGTCGTGGGTTAGAAAATAAACTTCAGGGTGGTATTTTAAAACTAAGAAAGCTAATTTTAATAAAGTAGATTATAAGAGCTTGGGCATTTAAGGTGTACAACAACAACAGCCAACTCTTGCTTAAAGTCTAATAGATTTTACTTAGTTGTCCTTAGTCTCTCTTAATAACTTCTCGTATACACTATTTTTCCAAGAAACAAACTTAAATATTAAATATGTCGTCCAACTATAAAAAACAGCGCATAAACTTTTCTTTCTCCACAAGAGAACTAATTAAAAATGTGCATCAGCAATGTTCTTTTCGTCGATAAATAAAACTCTAAAATGAACGAAAGCTCATACCTAAACACAGATTTTTTCATATAACACTATGTATTCTTATCAAAGAAGAAAAATTATAAAATAAAAATTTAATATCCACCAAACTGCATACCCCCTTAAAAAAAGAAGATAAAAAAAAGGATAAAAGATAAAATAGGAAAAGACAGTGAATCCCACAGCATGGCCTGAAAAGCATGATCGATTGCTTTAAAACCGCATCGCGTATATACAAGCAGCAGCGCAAACGGCAGCAGGGATCGACAGCTTTCGAGAGCTTGCGGCTACGTCGCCACTACTACTACTATACACGCGCTCTTCGTGAACTTGTATATATAACTAACTGCACACACCGCGTGCTCTTGACTCGTTGCCAATCGCACGCGGTGTATATGTCCGTCCCAGTGGAAAAACCGTGAAACACACTCAGCTCCTCTATATCTCTCGTAAGCTGTGTAATATAAGGTGTCAAGTAAAATTCGTCGACTTAAGTTTAATCGAATTTAATCTTTTTTATTTTTTGTTTTCGTGAATTTCAATGCTTGTATTTAATACAAACTTAATCTATTGTTTCATTATTTATTTATTAAATCGTATTGGAATAGTAAATAATTTTCCAAAAGATCAGTGTTGTTACGTATGTATCTTTGGAGTTATCACACATGTACGGCGTAGTTATAGTTTACCCTATTGCTTATTGAAAAATTGATTTAACCCCACTTTTATTTATAGTCACAGCTCCAGATAAGCACTGAAGAAGAAAAATTATTGGAAATAAACTTTGCGCTTTTATAAAATGTTGTTTTTTTTTTGCTACCGCATAAGCTATTAAAAGAAACTCTTCAATACGATGAAACACATGATTTAGATAAACGTTAAAAATTAAATCTTTATGCTCGAACGTAATTTTGCACATCTATAAACGACACCGTAAATTTACACACGCCAAAAATAAATCGTACTACAGCTGCTATCGACGAAAATAGAAACGCAGCAGGCTGGCGTTGCTTTCTAATCGCTTGAAACTACACCCACATCATCGCTATAGCAATTAATCTTGATGCAGAACAAAAGCTACGTCGAAGCTTCAGTAGATGTGAATGTGTTATTCTCCGCGTCATTCTGACGCACACTCGACTGCGCAATCGTATAGAGAAAACGACCAGGAATAAAATTGTGAGAACAAGACTGGACTTTCTACGACTCGAGGGATTGGTGAGTAAGCTCAGCGTCATAGAAGTTTATCAAGTGCACTAGTAGTACGACGCACTTTTTGGTCAGACCAGAGTGTCTATCCAGTGCTGTTCGATGTGATTTGTACATTATAATATACAAAATATTGAGCTTATTTTTTATTTGTATTTTAAGAACCTTTTTTTGTTGAACAAAAAATTATTATCTAGCAATATTTTCAATATTAATCGATATAATCAAGACTCATTTCAAAGAAATACTATTTGCATTATTAAAAAAAATAGTATTATGTACAAATCATGTTACCAATATTAAACTAGGACCAATCTCTCGTGCTGTTTATTGCAAGCTGAGCACTAGAGACTTGTACTCTCATTGGTTGTAGATGGCGTGCGCAAACCTCTTTTACCTTTACTTTCATTTGTTGTAGATGGCGTGTGCGGCAAAAAGAGCGCATAGAGGTCTCTACTGCTCAGTTCACATCAAACAGTAGAATATACTGGTCCTGGTTTAATATTAGTGACATGGTTTGTACATAATTCTGTTTTTCTAATAATACAAATAATATTTTTAATAATTTAATTAAATTTTTACTTTTACGTAATGTAACAATAAAAAATAATTTTGAAAAGTTGATTGAAGTTAATTTTTATTTCATAAAAGTTATTCCGTTTGTTAAGTTTTTCAACTTTATAGAAACAACGATCTAATTGCAAAACCCTCTCAACTTTTAATAACTTTTTCAATCGCGTCCCACAGCACCAGCAGCAATAGTAGAAGTAGTAGTAGTAGTAGTAGTAGTAGAAGCAGGTAGGAACTTTAGACAACGCCATTAAAATGTTCATTAAATAAAGCATTGTCAAGCGTAAAAGAGAGAATGAGAAAATTTCTCGTTGTATAGAAAAGAGAGACCATTATCATGACAAAATCAAGCGTGACTCTAATGAATTTCTCATTTTATTTATAACGACAAGCCAAACAAACGTTTTTGCTATCGAAGAAACCTCCAAGTGCAACCAAAGAACGACTACTACCCCCACCTCCTCACAATTGTCAAATCAACCCGAAGCCTCTTGTTCCTCTTAAAGACTCGTTCGTCGAGCAATAGCAGAGTGATATCTTATAATGGCGACGCAGTCGTTTGGAAAAAAGCTGCTTGGAGATACGGAATGAATAAAAGGGGGAGGAGCGGAGGTTGGGGGTGCATAATGAGCTCCCACTCTTAGACAGAAAGAGAGAGAGAGAGTAGAGTCCCGAGAGAACTACTACTACCACTCGCGCGCCAATAATCCACGCTTAATTCCGAGCTTTCGGATCTCTCTCGAGCCACGCGCGCCCGCCCGCGGATAACAATGCGGCCGAAGTTTTGCGAACACGATCTCTCATTCCCTAGTCCTCGTGGCCAAATCGATCCGCTTGCTTGCTGCTCCTCGCGCGAGGCGAATAAGCAGCCGAATAGTAGGTCAAGTGCGCCGATCAATTAGCCGCATTCTCGATCATCCCTCTCCCTCTCTCTTTCTCCTATATCCGTTCCTTTCCTCTTTATCGTATATCCTACTACTGCGCGACTTGATTATCGCGAGCGTCATACCGTCGGCGCGCCTCACAATTTTCACTTTACCCTCTTATATATGGTCTATTATCAAAATTATGGCAACCTTTTGGTCATAATTTGGCCCCACTGTAAAAGTTATTATTTTGAAGGGTCGCTAGGTAAAATTGGT
>JAPYZE010002214.1:0-18067 GCA_030522805.1 Leptomastidea abnormis
TTAGTTATTGAAATGAAATATGAAAATAATATCTAGATTCTATTGTAAATGAAAATGGATTTTTACTCATACTTGCCAAAATTATACTTTTGAAAAAAGTAGCTTTATACTTTATAATCTCGTGTGTTGATGCATATGTGAAATTCAATATTTTTTTTTTTTAATTTAAAAATTGTGTATGAGTAAATTGGCAAAAACTAAAAATAGAATAATACAATAAAAAAAGAAATTTCAAATTAAACTTTACACAAACTTTTCTGAAAAGCACTTTAATTTTTATTCGAATATTGATTAAAAAAAATATTATCTGCTGTAACAACTTCGATTCAAGTAGAGCAAACTTTTGATATAAAACGATTCCAAAATCTAAAAAAAAAATCATGAAAAATCATATAGCATCGTATAAATATGTCAGGATGACCTTTTAAAAATCTACCAGCGAACGCACAAAGAGCATATTTTTCATCGATAAGCGGTAGGCGATATTAATATCATAAATAATTCATTATCAGTTCGAGCAAGTTAATGCAATCGAACAGGCCTTTCCGCAATCCCGTGGTGTTAGCAGCAACTTCTTCTACTTTACTTCTTCATCATTTCTTCTTCTACTTCTTCTTCTTCTTCTCAGCTGAGAAAACCAATTTCCGCATCTTATCAATTCTAGCAGTCGTCGCGCGATTCTTGGAAGAAAAGCAGCACAACCTTAAAAAAAATTCACAAAGTTTACCATTGTCGAATAGCTGCGAAAGCGAGGGTAAACTACATCAAGCTCACCCCTATATCCACCTGCACTATAGCAGCATCTCTCTCTCTCTCTCTCTCTCTCTCTCTCTCCCCCCATATATATCGATCAGTTATCTCGTTAGCCGGGGGGGGGGGGGGGGGGGGGCGGGGGGGTGTGCCGGGGGCCCGGCGGTAACACGAGGGGGAGTGTGGACGGGAGGGAGATAGAATAAGAGGGGGAAGAGACATCTAGAGATGTCTGCAGGGTCCCGGAGAGCAGCCTCGAGGTCGAGGGCGCTGAAACGTGTTGGAAACAAGGGCTTGCCGCGGTGTCTCGCATCCCCATGGATGGCTGAGGAAGGTAGGTGGGGGTGGAAAAGAGGAAAAGAGGGTGATTAGCCCCGCGGCATAGACGCGCACTACTGAACGCAGCCAAGGCAAGGACGACTGCTCTTTCACTCCTCCTCCTCCTCCTCCTCCTCGTTCCCGTCGCTCTACGAAACGACTCGATAATTAACTGCAGCTTCTACCCTTCTCTCTCTCTCTTTTCTCTTGTATTCCATCCTTTCTCCGCCGCGCCATTGCCTGCAACTTTTGCCTTTGGCTGCGCGACTCAGCGCAAGCATTCCTGCTGGCTGTTGTACAGCTTACTCACTCTTGACTCGATCTCTCTCTCTCTCTCACTCTTTCTCTCTTGGAAGCTCAGGCGGTTTCTGTACTGCTCTTATCTCTCTATTTTGAGCGGGTGATTGTTGACTTTAATCCTTCTGACCCGATGTTGCAGTAGTTTCTTCGATACTGATATCAATGATATACCAGACTCTCTCGAGTAATTCTCTTCTTCGTTGGACTTAAGTATTTTTTTTTTTTTTTTTATATAGCAATGAGCTAATAATACGGGTATTTGTATGTATAGGTATTTTTCTTTTAATTAAAATTTAATTTACTTATTTTTAATGCGACTTTAATTAAAATATATATTTTAATTATAATTCAAGATAAATCTTTTAAAACGCGAGTTAGCTGTTGACTCTCTATCCAACTATATATACCAATTGTAAATAAAAAAACAGGAATGAGAGAGAGAAAGAGAGTTAAAGAGTAATAGTCGAGTGGATATATAGCACAAAAAAAAAAATCCAAAGCAAATGTTAACGAGAAAAGTTTGCGACTAGCCTATTCACGCTGTGGATTGCTCATCCGACTGCTGTTTCTACTGCTGTTGCTGTTGCTGATACTACTGGCCCCCTTTTTTTTTCTTTCCCGCGCACTTTGTTTGAAATTAAAAGTCAACGACAGTCGATCGACGTCATGTCAACTCGATAGCTTCAGTTGCAGCGATCAATGCCCCCCCCCCCCCCCGGATATATATGCACTTGATGGCTATTTTTAATTTATCCTTTATATAACAGTCGTGAGATCCGGAACCCACTTGACCACTATACTGCAATTGAAAGAACTGTTGTAATCTTAGTTTTTTAATTGATGTTTGATGACATATTATCGTTTATTTTTCGATTTCCAATGTAAGATTGAAAATCAAAAAATATATAGATTTTTTTTAATTAAAAAAAAGATTTAATAATTTAATATAAAAAAAATTACTTATTTTTATTTCGATTAAACAATTTTTTTTAAAATTATTGCTTGTATAGAACGTGATTAAATCAGAAATAACGGTAAAAACACACTTTTCAATTATACTCAAGGCGCTCCAAATCTCTAAAAAATAAAAAAAATAAATAAAAAAATCGGTAATTATGCTATTTAGTCATAAAAATTTTACACAGTTATATCACGTCATTACACGAAACTAATGTTTCAGCTCTAAACTACTTGACATGGCGTACTCAAACCCCACTCGAAAAAAATTAACGCTAGCCAACTTTTGTCAACATCACGACGATTAAAAAAAAAATATTTTTCTCTGTCAACTGCTTGTCAACATTTGTGTACTTAAAAAAAAAATTATAAACTCCAAAAATGACACTCACATAATATGTACCATCAGTTTTTCTTAGATAAAAAAAAATCAAGGCAAGAAAGTTAGACCGAGTGGAATAAAAGGGGAAAGAAAACGAGAGTCTAAATAAAAAGTATGTGTGTGGATGTGTGTGTATGTGTAAGTACGGGGAATGGGTGGATGCTGAGATTTCAGGCCCGCCTTTTTTACGTCGTCGTCGGCCTGCTGGGCTGTGCTTTGAAGCTTGCGCAGCCGCGCGTCCCATTCGTCACGCTCGGTTTACCGAATTTAGCGTCGTTTCGCTGAATTTAATTTGCCCGCTCGCGCGACAAGAGGGTAGAGGAGGGTTGTAGTAGAAAAGGAGTGAAGACAGGGGAGAGGGGGTGGAGGAGTGAAAGAAGAGCTAGGTGAGGTGGACGGAAAAGGTCCGGGCGCATGTACAAGGGTCGATGGGGGGTGGTGGAGTACGTGTGCGTGCAAGTGTACGTGACCGTATAGACGCTGACTGCTGCTGCTGGTATAGCTAGAAGAGGGGGATGAGAGGCTGAAAGAGGCTTCCCTGCAGCGAACGTGTGTACGCAAGTGCAGAGAAGCAGCAATAGCGGCAGGGGTGTACTAGGGGTGCAGAGAGAAAGAGAGAGAAAAAGAGAAGAGGCTTATGTTTCTACGGTTTAATTGGGCGCGAAATCATTTCCGATGCAGCTGGAATGCATTCGCGGAGCCCTGGCGCGTAATCATCGTAAAAGCCGCCTTCAAAAGCCTGGCTTCTCTTTCTCTCGCAAAGTAAAGAAGATCTGTATGGAGAAGAGTATGGAGGTTGCGTTTACTTGCTCGCTCTCGAGTCCAGGACGATCGATCGATCCATCGTCCTGGATTATTATTGCAGGGGGGAGTGAGAGTAGACTATATAGCTGGGGTGCGCCCAGTCAGCTGTCAGCTCTTCTCTGCAATACCCCCATCTCTGCAATACCAAGAGAGCACATCTTCCCTCCCCCCTCCATCTTCTCGTCATTATATGCTCGGCTCTTTTTCTGAAGCGTGCATGCATGCACCATATACCTCTCCAGCTCTCTCTCTCTCTGCATACATTCTCTCTTTTCAACTACCCCCTCTTTACTTCTCCCAGTCGATCATTTTTTTACGACTCTGCTTGCGGGATTTACTCGAAGAGTAATTAATTTTCTACGCCCTCGCTCGTACATTGTGCAGGGTGTTTTCATTCTTTCTCTCTTTCACTGCATCTCTCGTCGATGCGCGCGGGCGCGCGAGTCAATACAGATTTAATTGTCGAATCATCGTATACTTATACCCCTTCCTCCTACGTTACGTATATACCATATACCCTTTACACGAGTAAGGCAATCAGAATCAGAAAAGTACCTTTTTAAATCTACGCATGAATGAATTGTTAGATTGGTTACCATGCAGTATAACAAAAATCTCGACGCGATATTATTATGCTTTTAAATGTATAATACACACGCGTATACATAATATAGATGGCAAATTTCCAATGAAATTCTCGCAATTGGAAATAATTCGAATGTCATTTGTCTCTCAAGTTTATATAACGAGATTCAAATGAACAACAACAACAAGCTTGCAAGAAAAACTTTCTTTCGTTTCAATATAAACCAGAGTTTATTTTTTCGAAAACAAATAAAAAAAAATGGAGACGTATACATCTTCATTCATTTCTCACCATCGCGTTACATATGCAAAGACGCGCTCGTTCATTTCAATATATACAAAGCCTATTTATATACTAGCAGACTTCGAAGGTACTGCATTTTCTTTACGAGACCCGTGAGAAAGCAAGCTATACTACTTGATGAAAGAATAAGATGGTAACGCATAGGAGAAAGTTGCATTGTGCTATCGTGACTCGATACAAATTTCGTTAACGTTGATTGCGGGTCGAGCAAGGTGAGAAAAGTAATGGGGGTATAAGGAGGGGGGTTCATAATATATAGTTTGAGAGAGAGTTATAGTTGCACGCGCAAATTCTGGCGCCTGCTTTAAATTTAGTTTCGACAGCCGGTACTCGATATATAGATACCCACACATCTCTCTCTTACTCACTCACTACGTGTTCTCGCGCACAAACGCTGTACTATACGTAGAGGCAAGTTTTGCGGCGAGAAGAGAAGAGAGAGAAGAGAGATGTGGGTAAAGGGAGGATGAAGGTAAAGGCAGGCAGGCATGGCAGAGAGAGAGAGAGGGTGGAATCAAGTCGGAGAGAGGCGGTTTATACGAGATCGCGTTTTCCACTTGAATGTCCCGAAGAGCACGAGTTCGCTTAATCCGACAAGAGCCTTATACGCAAGCTGCTGCTGCTGCTACACTACTTGCTATATACCCTCCTCCTCGCCGTCTCTCTCTTTCTCTCTTTACTTCTCTTCTCGCTTTGTGTATAAGTGCGGAGGACGCGAGTTTCGCCTCTTTCTCATCTCTCTTTCTCTCTCTCTCTCTCTCTCTCTCTCTCTCTCTCTCTCTCTCTCTCTTTCTTTCTCCAGCTTGCACAGAGTACTGTCGTGCAGTACGCCCAAGAGCCAACGCGACAACAATGAAATTCAATGACTTGGAAAGGGGTCTCTCTCTCTTTCTACTTTCTCAACTTTCTTTTTTTCTCGTCCGTCGCCTCCCTTTCACCCTCCCTTTACTCATCCGCTACTACTACCTTCTTTTCCTCCTCCTCCTTCTTCTTTTTCTTCTTCTTCTTCTTTTCCTTTTTCCAGTAGGTACTGCTGGCCCGGCCTTTTTCGGGCTTGGCTTCTGTTAGCCTCGGAAGAAATTTGCACTCGCGAATCCGATATAACCGAGCTTTAGAAGTCCCGCACGACTGCCGGCTCTCTCTCTCTCTCTCTTTCTCTCTCTTTCACTTCTCTACCTCCCTACTACGTGCTCTCTTGGAAATAGTACCGGGATATATAATAATAATAATATAACGTGATTCGATCCAACCTTACTGAAAATTGAAGTAATCATTTTTTTTTGGCCTTTAGGGGTTGCTCGTTCTTTTTTTTTTTCTTATTTTTTTGGTAAATAAGAAGGAAAGCGAGCTTTCGTGAATAATAGTTTGGTTGTAAGCAAGTACAGCTAGAATATGTATATATTTTCTAATAAATGAGATCGGTTGAGTTATACTAATGAGCCTGCTTATTAAGTTTCTTATATATACCATGTTTCTAACCTGCCATATATTATATACCTTTACTTTACTACGAATCTTAATATACTAGGAGAAAATTAGACTATGGTGCTGTGTAGATCACAAAGGGTAACTCATTAAGTTTAAGGCTTTCTCTAAGCAAATAATAATAAATCATCTTAATATATCTATTGTACAAGCTTAATCAAAATATGTTAATCTTGCAATATATATTACTATATTCAAGATGATTTTCTTAATATTCTTATAAAGCTTCGAAATCATTTATCTTATACCCCAACGAAATTTATGTGTATAATTTATCAAACAGTTCCTAAACATTTACAAAAAAATATAATCTTCACTCCATTTTTAAAAAAAGAAGAAAAACAATTTTCCTAAATATCATCTCTCTAAAATGTCAAAACCTTCATTTTCAACTCAACACAACAAAGCTTTTCATATAATACATCTTGGTTTAATGAAAGCAAAAGCCAAGTGACTTTATTTCTCGACCCATTTCCTCCTTCGAAGTAAATTCTCGCAAGCTCGCACACAATAATAAGAAGCTCACTTGTCGTAGTAGCATCACCAGCATCACCAGCAGCAGTAGCAGCTAACCAACCAACTCCTTTCCAACAACAAAATCCTGAGCTCTCGCATACACACAACAAGCTTTCCCCAACACAGCATCATCGTAGAATATTCCTCTGAAAGTCGAGTATTTCCCTTATCGGCCAAGTGACATCTTCCTTGCACTGGCATACGCGCTCGCATGAGAAATTGCTCGTTTTCCATGCTACTACCACTACTACCACACTACTAGTGTCAGCGGCAATCCCCGTACGCGAGAGAGAAAGGCTGATATTACAGGTAGGGAGAGAAAAAGAGAGAACGTGAGAGCAAAGACGACAACGACGACTAGGAGCGAGTATATGTGGTGGTAAACGTGGTGGGAGCGAGAGAAAGAGTAGAGCGTGGAAGAGAACTGCACACACAAAGCTGATAATACGTTATTAATATGCCTGACAGCTTACGGAAGCGCGACTATATACCGCCGACGTTGCTTGTGCTGCGCTCTGCGCTGTCACGGACACGCCTAAAAGGGACTACGGCAGCCAGCCAGCCAGGCAGTGAGGCTAAAGGGAGATAGAGAGAGAGAGAGAGAGAGAGAGAGAGAGCTAGAGGAAGATAAAGTTACGTTCAATCCTGTATGTGCATATATGTATGTATGTGTGAGTGTATGTGTGGGTATACGTAATTGTGCAAAATTCATGTGTGTTACCGAACGCAAGCGCACACCCGTGTCTTGCCTTGTAGACTCTACTCTATGTGCATGTGTTTTACATATAACTATACATATATATCTTTAAATGAAAGCACAGGATGATGATGATGCTGCTGTTGGATTTATTGGAATTTTTGAAATATTTTGTCACCTCGGAGTTTAATTTGTTACCGAAATACTCGCATGTGCGCACGAAAATTATATATATTCTCTGAATATGCTCGTATATTGTGCAAAGGCAATTACACCCTACCCGGGGAGTTTGTCGAGCTTTCTGTGGCTTACGTAACGCGTTCGTAATATCGGAGGCCTTACAATATATAATGTCCAGCTGCATTATGCATGTATATATATTTTCATTGGAATTTGAATTTATATTCATAATAATAATAATAATAATAATAATAATAATGATAATAATAATGATAGTGATGATGATAATAGTAATAATAATAATAATTGACAAGCAGCGCGTCATTGCGTAATCGTTGGAGAGAATAATTAATTTTCATTTAATATTTTTAATTTTGAAAATCATAAACGACCATTATTTTGTCTATTATCTATACAGCATATTTAATGATTAACGCTTTAATATATATAAAGGCTTCCAGCCATATTATCTATAATTTCGATATAAAATACTTTGACGACACGCCCATCTCTTTCATCAATTACCAAATTAAAAAGAAAATCGTTAACCCAAATCCATTAATTAAGTCTTCTAATTCGCGTAAAAATGCAGAGGTAAGCTTTGATAAAAAAAAAGAGCTTTGATTCAGCAAAGCAAGCTTATATAACCACGTCCAAATACCTATTCGCGCGTGAATCATTATTTTAAGAGCTACTGATACATACATACACACAGATAAATGCGTATACCGACATACGAACCGCACCTAAAAAAAAGATCGATACCTCCCATTAATTTGAACCCCGGCTGATACAACATCTCGTGTATATATATGTATTATACATCCACCAACATAAAAAGCTTTCACTTCTCGTTTTCACTTCAAGTGGAACATCCATGCTTTGGTCAGACCGATAATAGGCTTATAAAGCTTGGTATACTCAATGAATTAGAAAAATACGACAGAGAGCCAGAAACGTATACGTAAAAGTAGAGTTTTAATGAATCTCAAAAAATTCCACAGCAGTTTAAATATAAGGTCACTCAAAATAAAAAAGCGCGTGGTATTCATCAGGTTTTTTTAAAAAAAAAGGAGATATGGGTAATCTCAAAGCAAAACGTAGGAGGATTGAATTTTCGCATTCATTGACTGAGGTAGAAGCAGACTATACATGGTAATACTCCAGCAAAAAAAAAAATAGAAGGAAACAATGTTCAAACCCAAAGTTTGATGAATAACGGCAGTAAAAGCAGCAGCAGTAGCAGCAGTAGTACATACGCATACAACTATATAGGTATAGACACATCTCGTTGTTATATAGACTAACCCATCGGAACTCGATTTTTGATGTGTTCTCTTTCTCCGTACATATACCGAGTGATTAATCACGGGTGCGCAGCATCGATTTTTACGTATAGGTACGTATACATTGCTTCTCTGGTCTTGTAATCAGCCCTCGTCTTTGATAACGCTCGATTTCCCTTCTTTTTTTTTTCTGCACTGGACGTTGGAGTATACTGTTGGCGAACGCAGTACTAGTAGTAGTAGTAGTTGTAGCGATGAGAGATCGCTTTGTCGGACAGTAGCTGATGGTATATGTTGCTGCCGGCTCGGCTATTTATCGATTTTACTTTGTAATACATAAAGCCCTGGGATCCAAAAGCAGCATCTCTCTTTTTCCTCTCCTCCTCCTCCTCTATCTCGTTGGGGCAATTCCCAAGGTCCATTCAGAGTACACTACTGGTGCTCATATTTGCAGTGCATCCTTTTGCGGTGAGACCAGTAGATATAATATGCTTTTTTTCGAGGTCGATGTTACCATAAATATATCGTTAAACACACACGTCTAAAAGTAAAAGAGAAAAAAAAGAAAGAAAAAAAAAGAGAGAGAAAGGATCAAAGAACGTATATGCAGCCTATAACATCCTAGTCGTTTAGTTATCGTACGTATAGGTACATCGTACCACCCTGTCAAGTCCACCAATACCAATCAATATATCCACTCGGCTTCTCTCTCTCTCTCTCACTCTGTCGCATGGATGGCTATCCTGCCTCCTCATCCACGTATTCTCATTTCCCTCGTCCAGCCATCTCCTCCTTTACCCCTTCTCATCTATAATATAGATTCTCTAGATATATACCTATATAAGTGGCAGGATGAGTCTGAGAGGCTTTTTGCACTTTGCTTTACCGAGACAAGTGTTGTTCGAAGAAGATTAAATCCTTCTTTATACAGATGGTAAAAAGAAAATCATCATTCCTTTTTCCCTACCTTTTTTTTATATTTTTTATATTTTGACCTCTTTATCTCGCGTATAGAAGAGATAAAACTCAAATGTGCATTGATTTTGCCTCTCAGTTATTTTCAATTTAAAATCGCGATGAAGAGATATATACATATCTATAGTACGCGTCTATTATCATTTTAATTAAAGCGACCTGCCTATACACATACCCATTTTATCGCTCTTTCTCGGCTTTCTCCGTTCGTCCAACGCGTACAATTACGTTGAAATTTATGTATTGCTTTAGCTAAATTGACATGGCCTACGCCCATATAAACTATTGTTATTATTATAAAATAAAGCTTTTTCCTATGTTAACTTTATATCTTTTTTTTTAACCTCGAAATTGTATTAAGATACGAAAAGATTCCTACTATATAAAACTATATATCGGACCTTGACTTGTTGAGCTTATTATAGATAAAAGCAAAAACTTCGAATCGCATTTATCACTTTCCCTTCTACTCTCCATCCCTATATACATAACATGCATACACATACACACATACTATATGATAGCTACAAAAGAGTTCTTTGATTGCATACGCGCGACCTCGTTTTTCCGGAATTATTTAATCTTTTTGTAATTTTCCGCGTCACGTCCCTCTTAATCTTGTATCTCGCTTTCCAATTCTATCCCCCTCATCCTGGCGCTTTCACATAATCCTATAGTGTGCGCTATTTGCCCTCCTTCCACCTTCCTCCGCGCGCGTGCTCTCCGTCCTCTCTGCATATACATATGTATATTCGATATTCGCAAAGAGAGAGAGAGAGAGAGAGATAGAGCGACGCTTCCTCCGATAATAATTATTATCTCTCGGTATATAGGAGGGTGACTGTGGGAATATATATATAGAGGTGAGAGGATGAAGGAGGAGGGGAATTGTTAGGTCGGTGGGTCGGTTGTTGGTCGGTCAATCGATAATTTGAAAACGTCGGCCGATTGCGTGCGCGTCGACGCAACCAAGCGTGTACAGATCGCGATGTGCCTCTCTCTCACTCTCTACTTCCCTCGTACCATCAGAGCCATTTGCATTTTCCATTTAATTTTCAGCCCTCGACAACTAATTTCCAGAATGGACTTGGCATGCGAGAGAAAAGCCCGTTTTCAATTTAACCTGCCCACCGGGGAGACACACACGTACGCTACCTATAAACTTATGATTATATGTGATATTTTTTTTTTTTTTAACGTGTAAAATAAAATTGTGTATAATCTCGTTGTTTCGTTTTAGAGTTAAAAATTTTGGGTTTGTGTGAGTTTTATTTAAAAATACATTAAAATTGTGTTGTTAATTTAAAGTATACTTAAATAGAAAATTTTTGTGTAAATTAAAATTAAAATTAACACGAATATTTTACCTTTTTAATATTTTTGGAATAACTTGTTTCTATTATTAATGGATTGCATCTCTTAGAATCGTTATTATAGACTTAGAGATATCAAAAATAATGGATTTTTAACAAAATTTATCATTACTCTGTTAAAGAAATAAAAGAAGTTATTAAAAGAAAAAAAATATAACCTTGTTAATACATTGTAACTTCATTAACTTTATTTCCAAATCAAATAAACGTCATATTTTAAAATCTGCGTATATCCAATTAAAACCATTGTATATTTTTTTTTCTTCAACCTCGGGAAGCGAGTTTTTTTTTTTTTTATTAAATCATCATTTTTTACGAACGTTATATTAGCAAAGTTGAATTCACATATGTGGAATATAGACGCAATCGACACGGAACTCAATTAAATGTAATCCAATAGAGAAAAACAATCTCCGCAGGCAATAAAGCTCGATTCTCGCATCTTTCTCTCTCTTTCTCTTTCCCTTCTGTCAGCATTACGTATCACTTCGACACATAGGTATATATAGCTAGCCACAAGCAAAGTGGTACGCTTCTTTCGGCCTTATTACCATGAGTAGTCGCGACTCCAACCGAGCGCGAGATGAAGCCCGATCTTCGCGATGCCGGAGAACGGCGGAGTAAAGAGAGGCAGAGAAAGCAATGAGAGAGCGAAATGACGCGTGTCTGGCTCGTCTCATTTCGCATTTCACAGGCTACGTTTTCCAGTAGTAGCAGCAGCAGGAGCTATGAGTGAGAAGAATGAAGGAAGGAGAAGTGAAGATCGCGACATTTGCACCCAGATGACGGGAAGAGAGAGAGAGAAGGTTGGGAGGGGGACGGGTAATTCCTCGTCGGTGCTCTTTCTTCGTTTCTGCACTCGCTATAAATATATAGCTTTCGGAGAAAACCGGCTGCGGCTGCGCCGCGAGAAATGAACGGTAAAAGGCTTTCGGAGACGACGACACCCGCCAGGGTCCTTAAAGAATTCTTTGTCGGGCGGGCGCAGCTTTTTTCATCACCTCGTCTCTCTACCCGCCTGACTTCGATCTCTGCGCGTCGCCTGCTCTGTTTCGCAAGACAAGGCTCTGCTACGAGACGGATAATTAAAGTTTTGTGCTACAGTCAACTGGATGAATTTTGAATAAAATGTCAGGGGTTATTTTTTTTGTTTGGAAAATAAAATATATTTTTTTGACGGAGTAGTATGTGCTCAAAAAAATTTTTTTTTAAAGCTCATGATAAATTTTTGTAAATAGTATTTTGTAGTTATCATTTTTACGTACATATATATTTTTACATAAAAAATGAGTAGACTTGATAAATACGAGTTACGAAGAATATGACAAATTAAGATAACGTCAAAAAAAGGAGCTTTTATATCTAAACATGCTACATTGCTTTATGCAAACATATTCTTTTTTTTTAATTCTTTGTTTAAATTAAAAGATAAAGTGTATATTCATTCAACTTTTGAGCTGTGCAGTATATCGCTGTCTTTACCGCACACAAAGCCCTGGAAAGAATTAAAGAATGTTAATTTATTAAAGTAAGGCTTAGAGGTTTCAGATAACCACCAGTCCCCCCCAAGCTTATATACCTCTTTTTTTTCAAAAAGTTTTAATCTATGATTTTCACGTACGAAACTTTTTAACTTCCTTTGGAATATATATATTATAAGTACATTCACCTTAAACTCTCTGACATTAATATTTTCTGCTGTGTAAAGACATTAACATACTTTTTTAATAAAAGCCAGTAGGTGTATGCGTTAATACATTAAAATTTTACGTAAAACAAAAGAAATCTGTTAAAATCGCAATGAATATATATTTTCAAAAAGATAAATTTAATAATGAAAATTTCAATCAATACAACTCATATTCATAATTTTATATTCTTTTTATTATTATCCAATTCGTTATGCAATTCAATTAAATAGCTTTAGCTTAAATTTAAATAACATAAAAATTAAATTGACAATTCATACCGAAAATACGTTATGAATAAATTATTTTTATTTAATAGTAGAATGTTAAATTTTGCATAAATACACGAATTAAAATATCTAAATGAAAATACTATTTTCTGAGATAATTAGCTTTTGCAGATCTCTGGCCAGATTTCCAAAAATTCGTCAGCTCTGCAGATAACAGCCTGAGGCAATTTCAGACAGCTTACGTACTCTCTCTCTCTCTCTCTCTCTCTCTCTCTCTCTCTAAAGCCAATTCGCGTAATCGCAACAACTGCAGCCACTTCACGTTAATCAAAACACTTCGGGCTGCCATTAGTCCATAATTAAAGTCATGCCCGCGGCAGATGACTAAGGTATAAGGGGGAATTTAGCGCTTAATTTTCCAAATTCTCGGGACGGAATCGAGACGTCCTTGCGAATAGGAGTTATATGGTTTGGTGGAGGGGAAGGGGGGGGGGGGGGGTCAAGCTCCAGCCGTCGCTTCGAATAATTTTAACCGCGACCTCGATCTATCCATCCATCCGTGTCCTACTGACGTGTACATCCGACGTCGGTGGGGCGGAGAGCGCAGCAATACAAGCCGGGTTATCGGAGGCCAGGCAGAGTAGCAGCAGCAGCAGAGTCGCACGGCGCCGCCGAGGTATATGTATATATATATGTCTGTGCTTCGCCGGCGCGATCTGACGGCGTCACTTCTCATTAGGCCGGCCATTACGCGCGATGATAATAATTCTCGGTGAAACCCGCGTTACTGCACACGCGACAGATACACCCCCCACCCTCCTTCCTCTTTTCACTCCTGTTCCTACACTACACTACCACTGACGTTGTACTTGCGTCACGAACGTTAAAGTTAAACAGATGTCCCTTCTAACTTGGCCAAAGACAACTTCTTCTTCGCGGACTTATTGAATTTTTCTGGCAGGTTTCGGGAAAAATCTCAGCTGGAGAATGGTAACTCACTTGGATACGAAGTCCATTAAAGCGGAGAAGAAGCTTATGAAGGCCAGACTGTATGGATTTGAAACATATACAATATACTTTTTTTGCGACTATTTGTTTTCTACCTGTTTATTGTTCCCATTTTTTTTCCGGGTTTTAACTTTTTTTTTATGAGTAAGATCATCTCACACGCGGCCGTCACTCAAATTGAAATTTGCACGTCTGAGTTATGACCGAGGGGGTTATAATTTTGTTGAGCCGCTTCTGCGCGCACGAACGAATTTTATTTATGAGTAATGAAAGCTAGCTTTTCTGTATATAGATGCTCGTAAAAAACGAAAGTGATTTGGAGTCCTATAAAGCCAAAGGCAGCAGCAGCAGCTTTTACGTATTATGATATAGAAGTAGAAGCGGATGGTTAAATTTTCGAGATAATATTATATAGTAAGCTATATCTCGTTTGCTTGTATGCTTTCATTTTGTGAGTAAGCAGATAAAAGTTGTTTTATTTTATAAAAAAAAAGAAAAAAAACAACAAAAATTTGTTACGACTGTTTAAAGGTTTATTTATTACACAAAGAATGTGTGTGTTTGTGTGTGTGGGTAAAAAGCTGCGTGTGCTCATTTACAAGTGAAATCAGACGTATTTTATACGAAATTGAAAAAACAAATATGCAAAACGTATTGCGCACAAGAGAGAGAGAGAGGGAAAGAGAGAGTCGTAAATTTTTTAACGTTCACGCTTGAAAGCGAGGCCCCGCATCTGTTCTTATGAGCGTATAAGAAAATTAAATTTCACACGGTTGATGTTATTCCAATATATATTTTATTAAAATAATTTTAAGCTATTTATTTCACTAGATAAATTAATTAATTAATTAACGTAAAAAGCTCTCACATTATCCAAAAGCATATCTATAAAGCCCAAACCAAGTAGTAGATATCTTAACAAAATCTAACAAGTAGAAAAATCCAAGTTTAGTCAGACAGGTCGAAATTCTATCGTCGTTCACTATCACGACAGTTTCTCCCACACATCCCCATTTGTACGCTACGAAGCACTTCTCTGTTTTAGGAGTTCAACAAAAGTCCGAGAGTCGGAAACACACACTCTAACCATTGAAGCTTGAGATAGAACAGAACTAGAGGGTGGAAGGGAGAGAAAGAGAGAGCGTGACGCGGTCTAGAGTCCGATCGAGCGCGTAATTAAATCGAGCCGCGAACGTAGTTCCCATAATGGCCTGGAGCACTGCGCACACTCTCTCACGACGAGGATTTGAACATTTGGACATTTGGATGCGCGTATACTTAAATGCACGGACGCGTGTGTGTACACAGCATAGCGGTATAGTGGTACAGAAGGAGAGAGGGGGGGGGGAGGCAAAGGGAGGATAGAGAGAAAGCTTCGCTCGATCGAGCTGACCCGGTAGATATTGGGTTCTGTAGAGAGGGATAGAGAAGGAAGAGAGAGAGAGAGAGAGAGAGAATCAGTAGTGGGGCCGTGTTATCTCGCGCCTATTTGCACGATAGTCCCTGTTTCCGATTAATCAGGTTGGCTGGAATTAACGCAGCCAGTCGTCCCGGCCGACTGCGTCTCTCTCTCTCGCTCTCTCTCTCTACTGCTACTGCTATTGCTACTAGCTGCTGCAGGCCAGCCACATCGACGAGATGCGCCTTCCACCCCTCCCCCCCCCCATTCGATACACGTGCACATATACATACCTATACATCCCCGCACCCACCTCTCCTGCTTTATTGACGATTCGGGCATTGGCGGCTGCACGTGTATGTATGTGTATGTATGTATGTGCGTGTGTGTGTTCCGGGAACCGTGGAAATCGGGTCACGATGCCTAGCTTTATCCTCCTCCTCCTCTTCCTTCAGATCCTCTCATCTCCCGAATCCCTGATGCTGCGGTACGCCAATAGGACTCTGCTTCGGAAAATTACGCCAACTATATACAAGTACCAGTATAGATCTCATATACATATATCTAATACCACATCCAATATGTGAAACGAGAAGTTTTGTCTTTGTAAAGCCATAGTCAAATATACGACTTTTTGCTCAATCCGATAATCTTGGATGCTGTGTGCTACATATCAGTGAAAAGCAAGTCAGAGTTACCTCTTCTCTGACATAGACCCCGTGAGTTTCGACAAAGTTACTTCGCGGCTTCGCTAGCAGAGAGAACGTCATTCTGAATGATTGTGAAAAATGTTTGAAAGTTCGGACGGTAATAAACAAACCTTTCTCACTCACTCACTCACTCAATATATATACTTCAGCATCCAAAGATTTCAATTCCTTTTGGCAAACAAAACGTATGCACGCGTATAAGCAGCTGCCTCTTGTGAGCCTGCCTGTTTACCAAAAGTCTGCAGACACATGCAGTAGTATGTATATACTCAGCTGAAACTTTTTCACCAGGCACATACGTATATATTCAAAGCTAGACTGCGGAAAAAGTTTGATGCGATGCTAGGCGTGCATGTCATTAGGGCTCACTTGGTATATAGGAGAGAGTTCGAGTACTTGCGTAATATCATCGACTTTCTCTTTCTCTCTCTCTCTCTCTCTTTCTCAGAGTGAGCAAGAGAAGAGGACTTTGGAGAAACGACCCAACGCGAACAAACGTTTATCACTCTCGAGAAGTAATTACGCCAGGAGAAGGGGAGGGGGGGGGGTCGAAAGACATTTGCGAGTGATGGCTCCTACTCGACGAAGTACGGAACAACGATTAAGCGGTGCTTTTACCTTTCGAAATGCCTCTTTAACGCTTGCCTTCAAAGAAGAAGAAGAAGCAGATGATAAAGAAGAAGAAGAAAGCTTCCTTCCGATCAAATAGAAAATCAAGCTATACATACTACCACCTTCGCGCTTTTCTACATTCATATACGCTTTGAAATGTACAAAACTGCGTAATATCCATTTGAAATAAAAAAAAATAAGCACTCTACATTTGCCCAAAACAATTGCACTCTTTTTTTTCTTTCTCTAGCGTTAATTAAAAATAGGCATCCTGGAATGAACAATACCGAGGCCAGACTCCATTATGAACTACACCTCCGTATACACTCTATGACTTTCCGAACCACCTGAGCTTCTAGAATCTCGCTCCTCCCACCCCCTCTTTACTCTCTCTCTCTCTCTCTCTTTGTCGACTCACTATATCCTTAGCACCTTGCAAGCTCCGACAATCAAGAGCAATTAACAAGTCGCGATTACCGCGCAAGCGCACGAGAGAGACGAGAGAGAGAGAGAGAGAGAGAGAGAGACGACGAAATTAGAAGCTGCTGCGCCTGCATATAGCAGTTTTGAAAGCACACAAGTTACTAGCACCTAGACTTATGCCGAGACGACGTAGCCGACGTTATTGTATTAACCGGAGTGGAGTAAAGAAAAAAAAAAGGGGAAAAAGGAAAATACAAAGAAAATGTGAAGGAAAAATTGGGTAAAAGCGAGTGTACAATTATTTATTTATTTTTTTTTTTTTTTTGGATGCTTTACCGACTAAGCAAATGGCGCTATAAAAAGTAAAAGTAAAATTAAAGTAGGAGGAGAATTTTAACGTAGGTATATAATGCAAACGATCGCAATTTTGTGTGAGGAAGGGGGGGGTGTGCTTTGATTAATGAGCGAGCTAGTAGGTTTCCCTGAGAGAAATTACCGAGTGAGAGAGAGAAACCGGTTGATTGCGTATTTTGTTGAATTAATTGAAAATTGCATTGTAATTACGTCAGAGTGGAGGGAGAGAGAGAGAAAGAGAGAGAGAGAGAGGTTAGTATTGCTACTACTACTACTACTACTACTACTACTACTACGAGGAGGTCCTTACCCTCATGCATAATTGAAACGAACTCATGTTTGTTGTTGAGAGCGGGTTATGTAATTTATAATATAATTTCGTTTATATAAATTTATATTTCTAATGAATTTATTAAGCTTTTCTGTTGTATCTTATAACTATTCGTTTTGAATATATACGTTAATGAATAGTCGAGAGGAAGGGTGATTTAAAGGTCATCTTTATATATAACAATTGTAGAAAAGATATAGCTTATTGTATTATAAAGTTGAAAGTTTAATCCAGTGACCTTATTAAGTCCCCTATAGCCTCGTGATATTATTGCACAGCTAGATTGAATTATTACACGAGCAGTTGAGTTACTTACAAAAGATAGCATCAAACACGAGGAAAATATAACTCTCTCTCTCTCTCTCTCTCTCTCTCTCTCTCTCTCTCTCTCTCTCTCTCT
>JAPYZE010002215.1:0-17293 GCA_030522805.1 Leptomastidea abnormis
TTTTTTGAGTTCAGAAACTTTCAAAACGTCAAGAAAACCAAAAAAAACCAAATCGAAAATTTTCACCGTTACAAAGCTTTCTCTTTGAGAAAGCAAAATCAGGCAGACTACCGAGTAAGGTTTAAATATCTGTAAAAAATTATTTTAAATTTCTCTTAATTTAATTGATTTTATTCCTTTTAAAAAAATGATTGCTCTAGTCCTTGCGAAGTACGATACTTTCTTAAATGAAAATGGATGGTTCCTTGATACTTGAAGTGCATCAACTTCAGATCGTCCAGCCTCCCATTCAATCCAAGACCCAAGAGCATGTAACTTTTAAATTTTAATTGTATTACTGCAAAATGTTATTTACTTGTACTACGTATCAATCTTTAAATAATTATTTGTTCAAAAAAGCATTGCAATTAAAATAATATCATCAGAAGATTTATAATTATACTCTATTAATAATAACAATAATAAAAATAATAATAATTATAATATCTTTTTTCATTAACATTAAGGGTTATTTTCATCAAGCTGTGGTGATTATGTATATTCAAATACTTCATATATCGGATAAAAATTCGATACTTGATACTTATTTTTACAATATTTCTCACCCTTCTCGGCATTATTTTTGTTTGTCATTGTACAATATAATTATTTTTTTCTTGTTTTGTTTGAATTAATTATATTTTATAAAAAATATTATAATTAACAAAGAAAAGAAAAATGTGTAATGCATCGATACTTTGATATTTAGATATACTTGTTTTGTTATTGACCGATACTTCGAAATTCATTACTTTTAATTTATCCGATGATAATTATTCAAAACACTTATTACCTCATTATATATATTTTTAACTGACAATACAAGCTTATATAAATAAAAAAATATAATAATTATTTTCTTTATTGAAGTGCGCGCTCGATAAAGCCAAGAATGTTTTCCGACATCCTGGCTGGTTGGATTTGGAAGCTTGGAAGTTTGCGAGAACCAATCATGAAGCTACTTAGCATAAGGGTAAAACATACAATTATGCTGATTGGTTAAATATTGGACTATTATAGATTTCAGTGATGATGGCTGATGCTTTACCTGTCTGAACTTGCACTAAGGCACTAAGGTATTTTAATTGTGTGTTATAACTGTATATGAACATTTATTATTGTTGGCAGTTCTATTAATTAATGGTAAAATTCGTATTTTTTTACAACATTGCTTCAATAATAATACGGTATACTTAGTTGTTTGCAGAATAATCATATTAGTTGGTTGCATATGATTTACATTTTTACATTAATATCGCTTATCGTGTAATTTAACACTCAATCCATTTTTGAGAGTATATTTTTATAACCGGTAGATTTAATAATAACACTTGCCGTTTAACGACGTAGTTTTCTAATTTCTAACCGTTTATTATTGAATTTGCCGATTAAATTAAATTAAGTTAGGTATAAAATGTTAAATTATTCGTATATGGTACTTAGATGGTACTGTCACTTGAACTTCAATGAATTTTCTTTGTTTATATATTATAGGTGTACTTATACAGGTGAAGTGAGAAAAACAAGGTAACCAAGATATTTTCGATGAAAAATGGAAGACGAAAATAGTGCCATCAATGACAATGACACGGAGTCGACAAATTCAAACGATACCAGTGAATCAGGTGTTTGTTATTTTCAATTTATATTGTATTTATTGTGTCCTTTTGTTGTTAATAAGTTAGGTTAAGAAATTGACAAACATAATTTGTTTGATACAATAATCATTTGTTATTTGAGATTGGCAATTACTGTATAGTTGCCAAATATTGTTTTATTAATTTTAAACTTCAATTTTTACGTTTTACATTTTTGTACAGATGAGACATCTGAAAATCATGAAGACGTAGATAACGATATCCAACCACAAAGTGATAATGAAAGTGTCAACGATAATATTTCATCAGGAGAAGCTTCCGAAGACTTTGATATTACATTACCTGTATCCCATACTGTAAGTTGCATAAATATAATGATTGTCTAATGTGGTAAATTCACACACAATATATTCTAATGTCAAATTTCATATTTTTATGTTTCAGTATTTGGGGACAGATTTAGAGGAAATAAGAGGTCGAACAATATTAGACGATGGAATCTGTATGAATCTCCCATTACTGATAAAGGAAAATGTAGTACTCTTTCCTGGCCAAACATTGCCATTAGCTCTCTTTGATACTGATACAATAAATACCATAGAGAAATGTATTGAAAAAAATCATACTTTTGGTATAGTTTGTTTTAACAGAGATTCACATAAAGTTGAAATGATTGGTACAACTGCAGAGATATATGAATTTATGAAAGGCTCAAACAATGAACCATTTCGAATAAAAGCTAAAGGAAGACAGCGTTTTAAAATTTTACACATAAAATATGTAAATATTATTTTTAATATAAAAAATTATATTTTTCAATAGAGCAATCATTTTTATAAATTTATTTTATTTAGGCTCACAATGAAATGTCTGCAAATGTTAAAATATTACCAGAAATAACACTTCCTCATCCATATTTTGACCAGAGATTAAAATCATTTGATTATCAGAGAATACGATCTGTAAATGATAAAGATAGGAAAAAACGAAATAAACTAGAAAAATTAGAGGCTATGATAACTTCTTGGCCAGCTTGGGTTTACAGACAGTATGATCCTCACGAATTAGCGTCTAAAATACGACATGAGCTTCATTTTATTGAAACCAGTATTTATATTTTAATACTTATATAGGATAATATTTTACTTTAAAGTTACAAATTTTTAATTTTACTCTTAGGAGGGAGTTGTATTCCTACAGATCCTACGGATTTATCTTTTTGGGTTGCACATAATTTGCCATTAGTCAATGATGAAAGACTTGAATTGTTGAAGTATGATTGTGCAATCCCCAGGTTACAGTGGGAATTAAAATATTTAACAAAAGTAAGTAATTAAATATCTTTTTCAATTGATACCATAGCAATGATTATGTAAATTTTAAGGGTCGAATACTTGTATGCCGCCATTGTGATAATATCATAGGAAAGCAATCAGATATATTTCCAATGAGTAAAGAAGGTCCACAAACTACATTTTGTAATTCAGGTGGATTTACTCATGATACTATAACAGTATACCATGCTGAAAATCTTGTACTTTATAATGAACCACCTTCATCTAATTATAGTTGGTTTCCTGGGTAAGAAACTATTAAATTCACTAAACTGTTTATACAACAATGTATAGTTTATATTTCTTCTTCACTAGGTATGAATGGACCATTGCAACTTGTGAGAAATGTAACAGTCATATTGGTTGGAAATTTACAGTAGAAAAAAATAAAACCTTAAATCCTAAATCGTTTTGGGGTTTATCACGGATTAATTTACAATTTAAAACTGTAACCAGAAATAATGAAAACTTAGATCAGTTAGAAACTTGAAATAAAATGTATTTTACATACAATTTTAATCTTAATTAAGCATTAGTTTGAATTTGAATGAACTGTATTTATTATTTAAAGACTAGTTCCTTTTTAAAGGTTACTTATAATTCAATTTGAATAATCTAAGTAAATAGCATTATTAATAGATTAATAAAGTATAAGACTATAATTTTGTACAAGTTTCTAAAACTTTTAAAATTATAATAATCACTTAACTGAATTATGCAATCTGCGAGCATGTTTTAAAACTTATTTTGAAAGAAAATTTTTTTTTAGATAATAAAGCTAGAAATTTTAAATATTCAGTTTTTCAAAGCTACTCAAACATAAACATTTTATATTATAATGAGATTAGTGACCTACAATAGTAAAAATTTTATATTTTTTGATAAAAAAAATAAGAAAAAGGAAAAAAAGTAAATTTTGAGCCAAATTTAAAAAATAAAATTTACTTGAAAATGAAGTATTGTTACTAATTATTATTATATACATGAAAAATATTTTCCTGTATAATCGTTAAATTTTTGTTGTAATTCCCTAAGTAAAATTTTATCTACAATTTATTTGAATATATAAATATTGTAACTTAAAATTTGTTTTAATTTTTAGCAAATAAAGTATATTTTGAAGTGTCAATGTATTATAATTATATAAAAAAAATATATTAAAAAATAAAAATGTATAAAGATAAAAGGTAAAATGATGAATAAATACTTGAATAATTTTTTTATATTATTTCGCATATCATATATTTTTCGATTATCTTAAATCCAATTATATCTATAATATATCATCATATGTTCATTATTTACGTGAATTATTTTCGCTCCTGTTTGTTTTCGTATTTATGCATCATACTTTCTTCATCGCGTTCGCAGCGCCGGACTTTCGTGCTCGTTGCATAAAAATAATCCGACTGCTGCATAATTAATAAACGTAATCGACCATTAGATTTCTTCTAATACATCGAAACGTAGCGCCGTCAATCGTCGACGTCAAATACTATTCGCTCAATTACATGTTTACATGAGAACGTAACAAATTAGCGATAAAATTGTCGCTAATTTTAGCGAATTGTAATTACCCGACAGTCATGATACTGTATTTATGATTCTTTCCATTTGCATTAACAAGTGTGTTACAGATCGTTTAATTTTCACAGCATGCTCATCCCTTATACGCTGTTAATTACATCTTGATTTTTATGTTTTCTTATAAAACTTAGCGTCGAAAAATTTGGTACTAACACTCCACCTCAGCCGCAAGAGTAAGTAGATGTACAATTTATTAAATGTTAAGTCCATATAGGAAATGCAAGTTTGCGCAATCATCGACATTAATATTTGCTTTATCCATTCCTTAATCGTTTCTCAACCGTGTAATTAATTCTCCGTGCAAAATCTACAATCCAGTTGTTGTTTACTTTTTATTTAATGTAAAAAAACCTATGCGATTATTTGATGGAACAAACGTCTGGTAGGTCGTAGTTACTTAAGTCACTGTGATGTTTTTCTGTGATAAAGTGGTCTTATTTTTATTTCTTCATACGTTTTAACGGCTTTATATCCGAGAACAAATAAGTGATAGTACGTCAACTTATTGAATTTTTGTGTCATTTTTTTACTATAGTATAATTATTAATTTTTTTTTTTAAATTCACATACATTGTATTTGCATAATAAGTTAGAGGCTCAAATGCAATAAATTAATAATATTTTGTGATTCAAAATTTCAGGCAATTTATATAAATAATTAAATTATTACTCGTGATAAGTTTACCAATTTTAGTTATATTTTAAAGATTTTACATTTTTTACAACTGATTCATTTATTCAACTACAAAATAAAATAGTCGAATAGCGAAAATTAATTAATTTTCATGATTAATTTATTATAAACAATAAAAAATTGATTATGTACAAAAAATAATATCTGATAGTATTTTCATCAGAGCCTTTAAACCTCAACTTTTCTACAGCTTATATAAATTGGAAAAAAAAATTTAATTAGATGGCTCTTCACGTTCTGTATGTCGCAAGTATCTCTGTAGCAAGGTGGGAAATCATACAAATTATTCATTTACATTAATTCCGGTCCCCTTTAAACACCAACTATTTTGAATAAATACAAATGATTTTTAAATATTTTAACTGCTTAAAAATCAAAGCTCAACATGATTGTGTTGAGATGTAAGTTGATTTTTCAATTTGTAAATATATTAATTATACCAGAAAATTGAAATTCATATATTAATAATTGTAAAAGACAAAATCCTTGTTTAAATTAATGTTTAGGTAATGTCAAAGTGAAACAGAGTGAAAGTAAAAAACTATTTAATCGATTAACTCATATATTCTCTTTCTTCAGTAAATATTAAATATTCATTGAATGCGAATAAAATATTACGGAATGGGGAAACAGACCTAGATACAAGTCAGGGAAAACGTACGTTATTGACTTATACTTCATTCTTAGTTGCTTTCCAGACTTTTGTCGTCGCATATTTTTCTTATATCAAAAAGCTGCACTCTTCGCCGTGCTAGTACTTTTTCCCTCCTATATTCGACATATCTAAATATCTATAATAAAAAATTTCATCAAATTATTTTTACTAAAATAAAATTCATGCTATGTTAAAAGAAAAAAACTCAATCTTACTTTCGATTTCTGACCCCGCAGAGATGAACTTTGTGTGCGCTTGAACAGCAGTGGCTGTTGGTTGGACGTTAAGAGGTACACTAGGTGTCGGCGCAGCAAAGCCAGGTGGTGGTTGCATCGCCCAGTGCTGTGCTGCAGGTGTAGTTTGTTCCTGCAAAATATTAAATATTGTAGACTCATTAAATAATTCTTTTAAATTATGCTAAGAAAAAGTAAGTAAGAAAGAGAAGATTCAGAGAACAAAAACTAAACAGAAATAGTAAACTCTACAATGATATTTGGATAATAAACTTAATAGTTACTAATTGCAACTAGAAGGGATTTATTTTAAGGATTAATAGTAGGCTAGGAAATTTCAGCACGGTACTTTAAAATCTCCATTAACTCAGTTTTGTAAATAAAATGGATATACTTTTAAGTACCTGCTGGGTAGTGTGAGACACATTATGTGAAGAGTGCGCATGAGAAAATTGCCATGTGCTCGTGTTCTGGAATGGAAGAAGCCGGGAACTCACTATAGCTGGATCAATTGGATTTAAATCAGAGATTGATCCAAAATTATTCCAGCTTCCTTTCTGATAAAGCGCTTGATGGTGAAACTGTTGCTGTTGTTGAGTTTGCGGTGGTTGCTGCTGGGAACTTATATCGCACCAATCTTTTAAAGTGTAGATCGTATCACTGGCACATTTACCCACTCCTATTAATAATAATACAATGCATTATTGTCTTTCACTTTCAAAGAGAATAAAAACATTCACATACCACATTGAGAAGTATAAAAAAGAAAAAATTTCAATAAATTTCTAAATACAATATGTTTAAGATGCATAATTAATAAGTGTATTATTTATAAAATAATTTATTAATAAGAGAGCTTTGTTTATTTCAGCTCTGAATTATTTAAAAAAAATCAAAATTTGAACAAAAGGAATCTTTGTAGCCCAGATGATTAAGTTTAAGCTTTTATAATCCAAAAGCCGTGGGCTGATTATGACGTCTTTGTGATCGTTCTGAATACTTAAGCTTGATTTTATTTAAAATTTAGTAAAGGGCGTTTTGCTTACGTAAGAAAAATTTTTAAATTTTAAAAATAAAAAAATAAAGATTAAAATATTTTAATATCTGTATCAGTAAGTTTTTTAAACAAATTATTTTCACCCAATGATTTAATATACATATTATAATAAGTTCAATTACCTTGTGAATTGAGAAGCGGATTTTGGTTTTGAAGAAACGAGTTTTGCGAATTCTGTTGACCTCCCGTAAACAAGACTCCAGACGAATGACTCACAAACGGCAGTATTTTACTACCTGTAGACATAAGTAAGTCTGTAACAGAAACGCCAGTCAACAAATGTAACGATGCGTTTCGTAGTGACATTAAAAGAAGAAAACGTTCATTTGCATTTTATACGTTTTCTTTTTATGTCAAGAAAAAAAAATTTCCAAATGCTGACCTGATAGAGAATTAGCAGTAGGAGCTGGTCGTGGAATGCCGAGACCAAAAGAATTCATGTGGTTTGGTGTCGAACTCGGAAATCCAGGAGGTGGTAGCCTACTCCTTTGTCCGAGTGCAGCAACAGTCACCGAGCCTTGTACAGGACTTTGCGCTCCACCGTTTTGTTGCTGCTGCAATAGCGTTTGCGGCAGTCGAGAAATCAGCGATTGTGGTTGTTGAAGAACTTGCAGATTTTGAATATGCTGCGCCTGCTGCAGTTGCGATATATGAGTTACCTGAGAATGATGACAATTGATATTTGAATTTTTGATATTATAACTTCATTTAATCAATAAATAAAATGTATCAAGACAATAATAATAATATGCTGAGAATTATATAAATGTATGTACTTGAGTGAAATGATGAGGACCAAAACCAATCGAGTTTTGTTGATGTTGTACTCTGCTTTGCTCTTCTCTTTCTCTCTGTTGCTGTTGTTGATGTTGAAATATCCTTTGCTGCTGAATCTGCATTTCATTTTCCATCAACTCTGCCAAGGCTTTTTGTGTCTCGTGAAAGGGATCAAAACCCAAGTCGTCATCCGCTTTCAATCCTTCCGAACTATTTTGCCGTTGCTGTTGTTCTTGTTGTTTTTGCAATTCGCTTAACGTCGCATGACCATTTTGCTTGACAAAATCGTTTTCTGGATTTTGATTCACCTAAGAAAAAAAATTTAATACAATGGTTTATATTTGTAGCATTAAAAAAAATATAAATATAATTAAAATTTATTTTAACCCTTTAAGCATAACTTGTAATCCAAATTATGAAGTTATTGATTAAATCTTACCTGCATGGCTAACCTCTGTTGTAACGAGTTTTGTTGGAAATCTGCCATGAATTTTGAAGCAGGTGTATTAGCAAGTATACTCGACGCTATGCTACTTGCAGAATTATCCGATAGCGCGGAATTGAAATGGGCTGCGTTTGCATACGTCTCGTCAGCATTGATAAAGTCTTCATTGCTGAATGATATTCGAGGAGACGGCGACGGACTGGATTTTGGCGAAATATGAAGGGAAGGACGTGTCGTGATTTCGGTCTGGAATCCAAAGGCTGCTTGCCAATCTTCGCTTGAATACACTGTAGGCAGTGAATCGGGGATTGGTGCAATTCCCGAATTTGCCCAATCGACTCCCGTATTTCCTAAAATTTTAACCATTTTATACATTTTGTTTGTAGTACTAAATGATAAGAAAATATTTCAAATTTATGACAATACCTGTTTGTGACGTAGGAGGTGTTGACGTTGTGGTAGGAATTTTTTGAAAAGTATTTGAACTGAAGAAACTATTGTTATCCGATTGAAAGATAGATCTGTGATGGATTTGTTGGGTTTGAGTACCATTGATGATATTTGTGGAATGTAATCCTGGAGGTGGTAGCTGACTTATGCCTTGTGATGAATTTGTACTAGCTGGTGATGAACCTAAGCAATAATTAAATATTTTTTTTTATTAAAAAATTATTTAAACAGGCTAAAAGTTTGTTAACAATGCCTTATATTTAAAAAAATATGTGTATCTGATGATTTCTCATTAAAATTATACTTTAAATTACTTTTTATAAAATATCTATTAATTCATCAAGTTGTAAAAGTACAATTTTACGCTTTGAATTGAGTTTTTATTTTATACAATAGCTTCAAAAAATGAAATGTTTATTGTATAAAATATACAATATTAAACTGCTTAAAAATTGTAGAATAAATATTAGAAATTTCTTTCATATTTTTGTATAAAAAGATTAGTTGAAATATAATTTTTTGAATTGCATTAAATTAATTATTATCCATTTTTTTCTTTTAATATGATCGAAATATTAATCTTACCTTTCTAAATTTTTATAAATTTTGATTTATTATAGTGTACAGAATAAAAAGAAAAAAAATCAACGCTAACTACTGAAAAAAATTCTTTATTTTAGCATATATAAAGTATTTCACATGTTCCATGTGTATAAAGTTTTGGCACGCTTGTTTTATCACATAGATATCACTATCAACATCAACAATTTGATGAGTCAACAAGAATAGAAAAAAAAAGTAAAATAAAAGCTGTGCACATTTTTATAAAAAAATACAACTATTAGAATAAGATAATGAAATGTTAGCAAAAATTTAAAGAAATGGAACATTTAGATAGTT
Source organism: Leptomastidea abnormis (assembly GCA_030522805.1). Lineage (NCBI taxonomy): Eukaryota > Metazoa > Arthropoda > Insecta > Hymenoptera > Encyrtidae > Leptomastidea > Leptomastidea abnormis. Next base: position 9,770 of record JAPYZE010002215.1, read on the forward strand.
CTTGCAGAAATAATAGGTGAGAAGTGCCAATAAAACTACAATGATTCTGATGAACTCACCTAAAATAGCTGTACTACTTATTTCTTCACTAGATTCAGCTAAACGTTCCACTTGATGATTTGCATTAGAATCTTCGGAACTAGATATTGTACTCGCGGGAGTACTACCTTCTCTTTGAGGTTCAATCATGTCATGATTCTCAATATGACTTTGTTCTCCATTTTGTACAATTCCATTAACTTTAAGATCTTGCACTAATTTTGGTGTTTTACTTTGTACAAGTATTTGCTGTTGCTGCTGTTGTAGTTGATTTGTTTGATCTGTTTTTAATCTAGCACTTGATTTTTGTACAACCAGTTCACCATTTAACGTTGTAGGCATAAAGGTTGCTGAATCCACTACAGGATTCGTAGTTTCCTTCTGACCGTTCACTTGAGGCTGCGCTGTACCATGCGTTAGGTTATTGGTATTCGACTCCGACCGCGATGTTGTTCTTGTGTTACTACTGTGTTTCTCTTTGTTTTGGGAATTTTTGTGTTTATTACGTGCTGCCTGGGCTTTACTTTCGCTAGTACTTTTTCCTCGTCGCGCATTGCTCGTGCTTGTACCACTCTCTCCTTTGTTGTTATTGTTCTGTTTTAGTGACAATGCCGCGGAATTATTTTGCACAACGCCATTCGTACAGTTTTCATGATTCGTTGTGTTATTTGTTTGTGTAGAATTTTGCGCAGATGATGACGTTTCTTTGCAATTTGACTGTATTTCTGCAAGATAATAATAAACAATAAATATGCAAGCAACAGAATTAATTATTTATAAATTAAATAAGGAATTTTCAAAAACAAACCTTTTGTTTGACCTGGTTGTAACGACGGCCAAGCTTCTTTGGCTTGTGTATTGGGCCCGATTTCTCGCGTTGTTCCTCCAGTAACAGGTGGCGAAGGCGTTGGCTTACTAAAAATGCATAATTTTATGAGTATAAAAAATTTTATTTGTATTTTAAATTAATTAATAAGTAAAAATAACGACGTTTACCGTTGCGATGCACTGTTAATATGTAATGATTGCACAAGTTTCCTTTCATAATCTTGATGTTTACCCTGATGCATTTCTTCCTTAGTAAAAGATGCTTCTTGATCTCCAAGGTCATGTAAATACATACAATCTGGTTTTGGACAACTTTGATTCCGCATGAAATGCGAACAGTACTTTGTTGTACCTAAAGATGTTTTTATTGTCCGACCATCTACTGTTATATTATTTACAGCTTCTATTGCACGTAATGCATCTTCTTGACGCTGTTAAAGATAATAGATATATTTATTAAACTTAATTCTTAAGATCTCTAACTTTCTTGTATATCTTAACTTTTATTTAATTGGATAATAAAAATAAAAAATATTACCTGATACGTGACATAAGCTGATGCACTAGGACCTTGTGAACCTGCGTAGGAAGTACTTTGATTTATAACTACTTTGTGGATTTTGCCAAATTTTCCAAAATACTCATGCTTCTTCAAAACCTGTTGCATAAATTATAAATTTAAGTATTTGTTAGTTAACATTAATTTAAAAAATTGTTCGAAATTACGTACATCAGCATCTGCCAGACGCATTGGTAATCCAACGACGAAAACAAGGTTCTTTTGTACAACTCTTACATTTGCTAGATGTTTACGATTCTCAGTAACACGTTGTTTTCGTTGCTGATCCTTCAATCTTTTTTCTGCCTTTAGCCTAAGTTATTAAACACAGTTTATACAAAAAATCTAATATTCACTTATAGTTTACTAGAATAATATCAGATAATATATACCTGGCAAGTTCTTCTTTTGAAAGGGGTTTAAAGTCAGCAGGATTTTCAGAGTAGGCCTTTCGGCATGCTGGACATAAACCATTTTCATCAGTGCGAATTCTATGCCAGCAGAAACGACAAATTTGATAACCACAGGTACATGGAAAAAAATTTAAATCGTCTACTTCCAGCGCTTCCATACATAGTGGACACTCAACCACTTCATCTCCACTTTGATTCAATACTGACATTCTATTCGTTGTTTATAGTGTTGTCTTTTATGCAGGTAAACACTAACTTCACTTTGATTGATCAAAATTCCTGTATGCATAAAAATATATATGAATTACTACTTTAAAAATTAGCTATTACAATTAAAAAATTAGACATAAAAAGACCAATAAGCCATTTGAAATATACAACTTATGGACCTTTTTTGTTTTCAGCCATTTAACTATCATAAGATATTGACTGCTTTTGTAATTAAAGATATAAATTAAGATTTGCCACATTAAATATTAAAATGTAACTCACTTTGGATATTTAATAAATTTCTTTATAGCAGTAAAGAACTTGTATCCAAATTTCTTCTTATACACCTTCCCGGGCAACCTAAGCATACAAAAGAAAATAAATTATAGATTTATATATTAGAATGATGGCGCACTGAAATGAGAATTTACATGAAGCTTACAGATTTATTTTAAATATCTATAAAAATGTAAATGAATATTTATGATTAATCAATTTAGTTGTTAATGACACAGATAAAAGATTCCAATGAAAGTTATATGTAAAAAATGTGATAAAGTATGATAACCTATTTAACATATTTAAGTTTAAAACATCAAGAAATCTATATTATCTTTTTAATTACAAATGAAAAATTCAATGTCAACAAAAATATTAAGCACCAAAATTTTCAAAACAATTTGAACATTTAACAAAGATTTTCAAATAAACAATCTGTCACTAAATGAAAAATATCTAAAAGTGTCAATATATCACAAATGAAACTTAACCTCTACAAATATTTTATATTGCATATTAAAACAAATCCCTAATTAAAAAAAAAAAGAAAAAGTTAAACAAACCGTTCACGTAACACAAAAAATTAATAACCAATGAAATCGATAATTAGTAAGATTTCGCAGGAGATTGTAAAAAGCCTTCAAAAGCATTAAAAAAAAAAAAAAAAGAAAAAAAAAAGAGTTGAGACCGAGAAACAGATTTACATTCAGCTACAATTAATTTCTCACTTTCAGTGTGCCTTTTAAATAATTTTCGCAACGCATATTGCTAACTCTCGCGCGTGTAAATGTGTTTGTAAACATTCGATAGTATACGAAACTACGGAGTCGACACATAACAGTATGTTTTCTTCTCTGAATTAAGCACATTCGTGAATAAGAGAGAAAAAAAAAGCGAGAACCATCGAACTGCGACTTTGTAATCTCGTATAGAGGAAAAAACGCAGGAAACGGATTGCTAAACTGATTCTCTACTACAACTTCATATATATCAGAAGACCTATAATACTGTGGAGTTTCAACGCAGAAATTCCAGGACACGCATTTTATATATGTATAATTTTGTAAATACCTGCAGATACTGTTACAATTATTTTTCAAAATATAAGTAAGTAGGTACTATGAATGAGAAATAAAATAGCCGAGTGTCGTTCTATAGAGCTGATCTATCTCAAGAGAGGTGTATTAACGGGCGGTCGAGCACGCAGACAGCACATTTATACGATAGTTATTACGATGGCTCTCTCTCGTGAAAGATAGAAAGAGAGAGAGAGAGAGAGAGAGAGCACGAGAGTTTGTGTGCGCGCGCGCGCGATTGCTTCAAGTAATAAACGTGAGTAAGTGAGATAGAGAACGAGAGAGAGAGAGAAAGAGCGCGTGGGATGAGAGGAGCAATGGTGTATTGGATAGGAAGGTAAGAGAGAGAGAGAGAGAGAGAGAGAAAACTGTCAAGCACCAAGCTGCATAATTATAGGCGAATATATGTCGGAGTCGGAAAGAGGAGGAACAAAGGACGAATGTATATACATATACATTAATGTACGATTGCTTCTGCTCCGTTTTCTATATAGCTTCTTTATCGCGGCCTTTCTCTCTATTTTTTACCGTCTCCGTCTCTTTCTTAAATTGCGTAATTATTTTACAGAAATAAAGAAAAAATTATTCGATCGATCGCGATGAAAACGACACACGCGGCTCCGCTGCGGCGGTATAGTGCGAAAATATATACTGCTGCTGCTGCTTTTGCGGTAAGAGAGACCGCTACTACTACTGCTGCTACTGCTGTTGACCCTTATAATATATATCTATATAAAATGTAAAATGTAATATATACACACTTATCAGACACACATTATATACTTATACATCTTTTGCTGAGCAAAAACGAACGTGCGTCGTGCACTGGCTGCTCATCTTCATTTTAATACCAAGCAAAAAATCATTAAGAAAGAAAGAAAGAAAGAAAGAAAGAGTTCATGGTGTATATACAACACACCTGTGTGAACATTGTACAGGAGGACACTTGCCATAGAATATAAGGGGATTACAAACTTTGTTATCGCGAACTTTCTCTCTTCTCTCACTTATTATACATATACTTATACACACACACATACACACACACAAAACACACACACACACACACACACACACGCCCAGATACATAAACGCACACACTTGTCGCTCTCCTTGTTTCTTATATATACGTATACACATTCTTGTTTCACACACTCGCACGCGACAACCGGAACTCCGCGGCACCGATTTCATCAAGCGCAGCTGATCGCACAGCTATAAGGGCTTGGCAATTCAATATGCATATTACACATGACACATACACACACATATATACAATACGCTCTTTATCTTCTCAATAACCAGACAGTCATTTAATACCTACGAGGTTAAGAACAAACAAAAAGAAGAAGAAAAAAAGGAGTCGTAAAGCCGAAACAGCTGTTGCTCCGTTAAATAGATATTGTATATATAGTTTATGCAGGTATATATATATATATAAAAGCGCTCTCTTCTTATATTATATAGGCGTTAATATTATACGGATTGTCCTCGTTCTGCGGATCAGAGAGCTACTCACGCGCACACGGGTTAGTTACACTATACTCTTTCTTTCTCTCTCTCTTTTTTTATCTCTTTTTTTTCGTCTCCCCGCCTTGAAGCAGACTCAACTGCACCGCACGATGTCACACACGCGCTTTACACGACGACAACGACGACAACGATGACGATGATGATGATGATGATGATGATGATGTTCCTCTCATCCCTGAACACATCCCACTTAAAATATAAACATTCGCACACACTGAGAATATAACCCCTTGCTCGCGAAATTATACCAACTCGTTAATTCTCCACACGCACAAGACGAGAGAGGCTATGTAGCTCTGCTTCTAAAAGAGAGAAAGAGAGAGAGAGAGAGAAAGAAAGAGATAGACTGAAAAAGAGAACTTCTCCTGCTTCAATACACCTTTCAAGCACAGAGACACAGAATACGCAGCAAGAAGAGGTAGTACACGTAAAAATGTATGTACGTATATATTTAAACGATTTGCACAGACACACACGCACGATGTCGCGACGACGACGACTCCTTTTTTTTCTTTCTCTCTCTCTCTTTTTCTGTAGCTTCCTTGGAGAGCCTTGTGTATCCGCACAAAAGAATGCGTATATTATATTGTGTATATGCGTATATTGACTGATTATTCACACGTCGCTTATAAACACTGTCTGCTGATATTAACTGTTGATGATTATTGTTGTTATTGTTGTTGTATGGTTGCTTTAACATACTGATTACTGCTACTGCTGCTGCTATCTGATACTGGAGTATTGGACTGTTGTTGTTGATGATGGTGTTGATGATAATGTTAAAGCACACAATGAGGGCGAGGAAGAAAAAGAATGAGTTAGCGAGTGAGTAAGATGAAAAATTAAAAAAAAAAAAAAGAAAGGGAGTTGTAAGTGTAATGTAGCGCGTATAACATTATAAGTATTGATACATTACATACACGTATACAACACAACACTGGCCACAGTATATACGGACGTTTTTCGCGTGACGATCTCGTGGAGTCTCTTTTTCCTTCTCTCTCTCTCTTTCACTTATATATCAGACTCTACTATACAACTACTATTACTACTTCAACTACTACTATGATACTAGTTTGCGTACAGTGCCACTATATGCGCGCGCGCGCTCACTCACTCATTCGTGCCCGCCTACACATATATACAAGAAAAATCCGGGAAATCCTGACTTCTCCTTACGGTTTTTTCTTTTTTTTTTTCTTTATATTTCTCATTCACTGCGTGTGGTATAAAACACAAGTTAACTGTCATGCATTACACTCTTTTTTACTTTTTTTTTATATATTTCTTACTACTTTCATTTGCACACGCGTATCTACCGAGAATATTATACAAAGTGTACTTTAATAAATATGTACCTATACCTATTAACGTTTGCTGACGTTTCCAAATTATCAAAGTCTGTACTTTTATAAGGTAAATAACGTAAGGAGACGTCCCAAGGATAAAAAGGATCGTCGTACGATTATAATATACACATATAGCGCGTATAGACATAAAATGCAAGACAAGCCAACGACAGCTAAGTAACATAAGCTAAGCTATATATATAGCTATATATGCTAGCAGTAGCAGACTGTATTTTACACACGGTCAGGCTTTTATTTACACGTATACTACTATACACACTACTGCCGCGTCAAAGAACGTCTACCTTTGTATGACTCCCCTTCCTCCTCCCCCCTTCCTTTCCTCATACATACAACCTCACTCTCTTTCTTGCTTATACTCCAACTCACGATCCGTTCTTCTTACTCATATTCCCTTTCTCTTTCTCTCCTTTTTTTTTTAATTCTATATATCTTTCTCTCTCGGTTGCTCGCGCGGAGCACGGATTCGCCCTTACGGCGCGGGAGTCTAAGAGAGAACGCCCGCCTATATATACAAGATAGAAAAAGAGAGAGAAAGAGAAGAAAAAACTAAGAGCTATGGGAAAAATGCGGGAGAGCGCGAGAGTGCTATATAGCTGGCGTTCCGGGAGCACACACATACTATATACTGTTTATACCTATGTATATATGTATGTATATAATGATTAAAGGTACGCGCGCTCCTCTTTCTCTCTCTCTCTCTCTCTCTCTCTCTTTTTGTGTGTGTTTATACATATGTAGATATAAACATACATATAATGTATATATCTCAGTCAGTCCGGTATAGCCAAACCGGAGTCAGTGTATATTTTAATCAGTAATAATACGATTGTGATACTTTACTGATATATTGTACAGGATGTTGTAGATTCAACATGAATTTTTTCTTTGTTTCTATGATTTTTTTTAAGCATGCGTTTTTATCGGAAAAAAAAAGTTATAGAATAAGTACAACGAACACATACACTATATATTAGAGAGAGGAAAGACGAAGAGTGCGCTAGTATAGTTTATCAAAGAGAGAAAAAAAGAAAGAGAACAGTTGGCTCTTTGGTTGAAGAAAGAAGCAAGAGTGAGCAAGATAGAAGCATTATAATGCTGAGAGCAAGTAGTAGCAGCTAGGGAGGTGCGATTCTACTCGAGTACTCGAAAATCATCCGATACTTTTTTTCCGAGTATCGGAGTATCGAGTCATTTTTGAAAATATCCGATACTCC